>JBBPSV010000044.1:0-42871 GCA_038093795.1 Retiboletus fuscus
AATCTATTGCACCTCAGGAGAAGTTCACCTACCTTAGTGCAAACTCAATCACTGATCATGAATATGACTATGTCTTTCCAGAGATTCTCCATACTCTCAGTCCCTCTGGATTTCCCATTCATCAACTAGAGCTCAAGAATGGTGCACCACTTATGCTGTTGCACAATCTGGATTCTCTTCATGGTCTTTACAATAGAACTTGGTTGAGACTGATTAGATCCACTCAAAGAATTCTGGAGTGTTGAGTATTGGGTAGAGAAGATGGTAACAATGTGGTTTGATTCCTAGGATGGCCCTTGACTCTGGTTTGGAAGATTCTCCAGTTCCTTTTTGTCACCTCCAATTTCCTGTTCATCTGGCCTATGCTATGACCATTAACAAGGCTCAAGGTCAAACTGTTCAACATGTTGGTCTTAACTTGAGCACTCCTGTTTTCTCTCATGGACAACTCTATATGACACTTTCATGATGTACTCATTTTAGAAACATCAAAATACTCTTTCCTGATAATCAAAGGAATACCAAAACTAGAAATGTAGTTTGGAATGAAGTATTTAGAAACTTGGAATTGTGATTTGTATTATACTTGACCCAAAAAGAATAAAGTTATCTTCACCAGAAACTAGGATTGTTTGGGCCAAAGGCCCAAACCAACATATGAAAAGTAGGATAAAGTTCTTCATCAAGAAACTAGGATAAAGCCCTTCACTGCAAACTGGGATGAGGTTCTTCACTCAAAACTGGGATTGTTTGGGCCAAAGGTCCAAACCAGCGGGTGAAATGACCTAGTCAAAAAGTTAGTGGGCAATGGGGTGTGGGAGTATATCATGACACTTAACCAATGCTTTTTTCGACTGTTTCGAGTACCTTGGGTTATTTAGGGTTAATCCTCGCCTGTGCACATATCTTGACTATTTCGCTTATCCCATGTGCTCTTCCTTTTTAATCTGACTTTGCCATGTGGCTCAGCTGATACCAATCCATTGTCCGTTCAGTAGGGTGGTAACACAGCCACCACCTGTGCTCCCACCTGAGACATCCCTTCCCAAGACACCATCCCCACCCAAGACTTCAATTCCACTCTCCCCTACATAAAATACCATCCATCTGAAGCTTCAATAAGGTGACTAGCACTAAATCATTCTCAATCCATCATCTATACTATCAGATAGCCACTGATAAGAGGTTCTACCCCTCATTCACATATATTATGACCCAGAGGCTGACATATATTATTATCCAGGTTATTGACCCTATAAAATTGCTACTGTACAGCTGTACATTAGGACTGTTGGTGAGTTTTCTATTACAGCACATACTGTATCATGGATGAGAGTGGAAAACAGATTATCCTGAGGGGTATATGTCAAAGGAGGGTGAAAGAAAATCCATAGAGGTGGCCTGGAAGTTGAAGCATATTACATATGTTAATGTGGACTTGGATGAATGCATGGATTGTCACTGGAGAAACATTGCAGCAAGGGTCTTATATTATGATAGGGAATGGTTTGTGACAAGAGATGGATTATAATAGGGAAGATAGGCTGTGATGCCAGTGGAGAGACAAGTTATGATAGGAAAGATCACTAATAATGAGGAGACAGGTGGTGGTGTAAACAACAAAAAGGACTATGATACAGTAGTCTGGTCCAGAGGTTGAAGGATAATGATATATTCATCCCCAAAGGGATTCTGCAACAAAGGAGAGTAGAAGACATGTCCAAATGATGGTCTCCAGTGAAAGAAGCTTAGTCCAAAGGTATTCCAGACTGGAAGTGATAGGAATGATTGGCCTGAAGGTCTGGACTGAAAAATGAGCAGTCAGAAAGTTGTGAATAATTGAGGATAGTGTTATGCTTGGCCTGGGTAGGGTCGAGCATAGACTCAAGGGGTGGTTCTGGGACTAAGGAGTACTAGCGTTCTTGATGCTATGGTATGACTAAGGACCTTTGGGCAAGGTATCTACTTACGAAGTGTTATGCTTGGCCCGGGTAGGGTCGAGCGTAGACTCAAAGGGGTTTCTGGGACTAGGATAGTACCAGCGTTCTTGACGCTATGGTATGACGAAGGGACCTTCGGGCAAGGTATCTGCTCACGAAGAGCACGCTCAGCGTCGAAGGATACGATGAGTCTGAGGAAGACGAGTCCTATCCCGGTCTTGGGAGATCGAGCGTAGGAGTTATCTCAAGAGTATGATTGAGTAGCTCTAGCTTAGGGACTACAGGTGTAGGAGCTTTGGTTTATATATGAGAGTCATGGAAAGTTACAGAAGCCCGTGGAAGAGACGGGTCGGTGCGGGATGAAGAGAGATGTGACTTGGGGAACCATAAGGACTCGGGAGGAGTCGAAACAAGTCACATCTGCTGCGGATCTGTCGATCAATGTCGATCAGAAGCAGCTGTCAATCAATGATTATCATGAAATGAAGAAGTGGCCAGAACAGCCTGAAGCGACAGTGACAGCGGGGTCATTAGTCGGAAATGAAGAAAAGATGCAGTCCATGGGAGTATCGACCTACATGCTGCGCGGAGGCAGTCTGGGTGATGCCAGACGAGATGGATAGTGATCCATCGAGACTAAGCTAGGTAAAATAAAGGAAAGAAATAAATGGGGCCAGGTCAACTCGTAACACGAAGAGCACACTCAGCATTGAAGAATATGATGAGTCCAAGGAGGATGAGTCTTATCCCAGTCTTGGGAGATCGAGCGTAGGAGTTATCTCAAAGGTAGGATTGAGTAGCTCTAGCTTAAGGAGTACAAGCGTAAAGACTATGGTTTATATACTCAGGCCATAGAAGATTAAAGAATCCTATGGAACAAGCAGGAAAGCGTGGAACAAAAGAAGACATGACTCAGGAAGTGTAAGGACTCAGGGTGAGTCTGTTACGTTTTCCCCATTTTCTCCCTTGCTACTACATTTTCCTTGACCTTATGCCTACCCTTGTCTTGCACTTTGTTCGTCTCACTGTTCGAGCCCTGCCCGATGACATCTTTTACCTCTGTATTATTCATATGTTCTCCAACGTTCCCTCGGCTTCCACACCTCGTGAACGCTGACTCACCTTTGTTCCTCAGCGTTCTACCTAGTTCTATGCCTGACTCATCCTTGTTCCACAACATTCTATCCAGTTCTATCCTATTACCACGGCTTGCCTATTTAAACCGTAGTACTCGACCTGTAACTCTAAGCTTGATCTTCTCAATCTAACAAGTTCTTGCGGACTTCGTCTGACTCCCTCACCTTTGTCCTTGTCCACCCTTAGCTTCCATAGCAAGGGCAGCCCTCTAGTAGCACCATGGCTAGAGGTTCTTTGTGTCGTCCAAGCTTCCAACTCCTTGTCCACTTGACTCCTTTGAGATCACACCTAACCTATGGCAAAGCATAACAGAGTCAGGGTGAGTCATGTCTGCTGCAGATCTGTCAATTGATGTCGATCAGAAGCCACAGTCAATCAAAGATCTATATGAAACAAAGAAGTGGTCGGAATGACCTGAAGTGACCATGACAGCGGGGTCATTAGTCGGAAATGAAACATATGATATGGTCCATGGGATAATGACCTATGTGCCATGAGAAAGTGGTCTGAGTAGCACCAGACAAGACAAATGATGGTCTGTCGAGGTTAAACTAAGTAAAGAAAGAGTAAAGAAATAAACAGGCCAGGTCAAGTTGTAATATTACCCCCCTCTTACGCTCTTCAATGCCACTTGAGGATTCCTAAAGATCAATGTAGCCCCTGTTAGGAGAACCTGTGATGTTGGTGTAGGCTGTGTTGTCCCAAACATCATCTGTGAAGTCAAGCTCTGGCTCATCTTGGATGCAAGACGTGAGAGGGCAAGGTTGTGGACAGTGTGACTGTCATGATGAGCAGGAGGAGCTAGAGGAATGAGAAGAAGATGAGGACAGGGTGGTGGGATGGGGACAGGGACAGAGAGGGCACTGGTTTTGAATATGCCCGGGGTGCATGCAGAGACAGAAGGGGCACTTATACTTGGGGCAATCAATGTGCCAGTGTCTGAGATGGTGACAGTGAAAACAGGATGTGTTGTAGAGTGGATGATCAGTGGTTAGGCTGATCTCACCTTTGTTCATGAGATGGACCCTTTCTAGTTGATTGATGAGGTTGACCTCGCTGGGAGATAGAGGGGAAGATGACGCAGACGACATTGGAGCAACAGGCTCGGCGGGTGTCATATCCCATACCAACTCATGTCCAACCATGTCCGAACCCATTAGACACTAGTCCGATAGTCCACTTCACTCAGACTTCTGTTCAGACTTCTGAACTTTGTTCCATTTTACTTATGACATCTTTCTATCTCCTTTTGTGTTAGTCTCACTTTACATTCTTGTCCAAACCTGTGTCTTGCTTACAAACACAGCTCCAGTCTTCGAACATCTGGACTTCCAAACTACTTACAAATCCAATACTAATGCTGTTCTCTTTCTTCATATATAAATCTTGTAGATACACATGTATTCTTCAATCCGAATATCAACTTAGATTAACAACCTCAGTCTGCTCTCTGAACCTCCTCCTTGATGTTGTTTATGACATTAAGAATCCATTCCGAACTTTGACCCTCTGAAATACTGGGACCTGAGACCATGGCAAGGGTGCAGTGCTCTGACCTGAGTCACTGAAGCCAAGTCCCTTCAAGTCTGAAATCTTGGACTTCTGAATTAGGAAGTTCAGACCTAGATTGGTCTTTGGAGAAGCTCAGACCAGTCTACCTTCAACCATCCAACTCAGTCTTAACAGCGGGTGAGGGTACAAGGATGGTTTCAATGGGTAGAGAGGGTCGTACGGGTGGAGCAGGGAGGCCAGCCTTTGCGAGATCCTGTGAGTAGCATTCAATGTCAGCAATGAAATCCAGCATGTCAAGCTGGTGCATGGCCAAGAGGAGATACGAGCAGATGCAGCAGGCTACAAAGCAGAGCTGGGTGGAGAAAAACTCCAACTGGGTGTTGGCAGAGGTGAAAGAGGCTATGAGGTTGAGATGTGAGACCTGTAAAAAGGCTAGGTACAAAGATTTGAGAGGGGAATCTACATCTAAGTGGGTCTGCATAGTGGCAGCCAGGTGGGAGTCTCTGAGGCAGGTCTGAAGAAGGCATCCTGACTTGCAAGACAGTGGGTCAGATTGGAGGGTGTAAGCAAAATGGGGCACGTTAATGGAAAGAATGGTCTTGGGCTTCTCTTCCTCTTCAAGGATGGAGGGCCATGGGAGAGGGTTCATGTTCCACCTGGGGGTGGCAACAGTACTAGAGCAGTTGTTGGCAAGAGTCATAGGTGGGTGGATGATAGGAATGGAGAGTTCCTATGCAAGAGAAGAAGATTCATCAACTCCCTTGAGTGGGGGAAGGGTGGAGTCGGTGAAGGAAGATTTGGTGAGGGAGGACTCGGTGGACAGGGAGTAAGACATGCTAGGTAGTATCAAAGGTTGGTAGGACTTGGTTGGTGATGCTCACATAGAGACCAGCGTGTTGAGTTCTAAGGATGAAAGACCTTGGGGTGAAGCTTCTTATAGCTTCAAAGGATGGCTTGCGCATGTTTAAACTCCCATTCAGGGAGCCAGGTGTTGTCGGTGGCGGTGAAACCATGCCAGTGGACAAGGAACTGTCAGTTGGCAGAGGAGTCCCAGTGTCATATGATTTTCTCGATTTCATATTGCTCTTCACCATTGATAAGGTCAGGTGGGGGCGATGGGAAGTTGGGGTCATGCATGGAGTTCTCCTTGTAGGGAGTTAGGAGTGATACATGGAAGACCAGATGTATTTTCCACGTCTTGGGGAGGTGGAGTTGATATGTGATTGGAGACAGTACCTTGGTTATGATAAAGGGCCCTTCACGTTTCGGGGTGGATTTCGGGTGAGTCAGGTTGTATTTCAAATTTCTGGCTTCGAGCCAGACCTGGTCACCTTTCTCAAATGGGGTAAAGTTCTTCTTGTTCTGAGATGCCATGACTTGCCTAGCTAGTTCATGCACAGCAAGGGCTTCTTGGCGAGCAGCAGTGAATTCCTTGATACAGTCCTCCACAGCAGGGAGATCTGTAAGTGGGAGTATGGTAGGGATCGGAGTAGGTTCATATCCCATTATTAGGTAAAAGGGGGATTTACCGGTGATGGAATGAGGGTGGTGATCATATGCGAATTTGGCATGGATCAGCCAATCAGCCCACGTGGTGGGGTTGTTCCCTGCAAAGATCCATAAGTAGGTTTCAAGTTCCTGATTGATCCACTCCATTTCTTCATCAGTCTGCAGGTGATATGCAGTAGATAATGTGAGGGAACATCCAAGAAGTCTACCGAGTTCTTTTGTGAAGCGAGAAGCGAATTGGGGGCCTCGATCAGAGATGATCTTCTCATAGAGGCCAAATCTGGGATAAACTTTCTTAAAATAGAGGACAGTGACATCCTCCACCAGGGTGGTCTTAGTGGTGGGGCAGAAAATAGCCCCCTTCGAAGATGTGTAGTCAGCCCAGACTATTACAGCTGTGAAGCCATTGGATTCGGGGAGATCCATGATTATCACATGAGATTTGTTAAAAGGGGCAGGTAGCAGTGGACTTGTTGGATGTAAGCGGGGGGGTTGTGGGGTGTGTGTTGACCTTGTGCTGCTGGCAGAGGGCACAACCCTCGACATACTTGCAAACATACTGGGCCAAACCAGGCCACCAGAACTTGCTTGCAATGAGCTGTCAAGTCTTAAGAAACCTGGGATGACCTGCAGATTCATGGTCATGGCAGCGCTGGAGGATGGACTTATGTAGTCCAGCCACTGGGGGAATATAGATGCGACCTTGGTAGGTCAAAACGCCCTTGTGGAGTTGCCAATCGCTGAGGCAGGAGTGGAAGGTGGTGGAAATGGAGCTGTCAAAGGCTTGGAGCATCTGAAGGAAGAGGGGGTCTGTTACGATTTGACCTGGCCCCATTTATTTTCTTTGCTTTCTTACTTAGCTTAGTCTCAGCGGATCGTCTTCCACTTCGTCTGGCGCAACCCAGATGCGTCTCGCACAGCATGTCAGTAGTTATCCCACGGACCGCATCATACATTTCATTTCCGACTAATGACCCTGCTGTCATTGTCGCTTCGGGCCATTCTGGCCACTTCCCTGTTTCATGATAATCTTTGATAGACAGCTGCTTCTGATCGACACTGATCGACAGATCCACAGTGGATGTGACTCGTTTCAACTCATCCCGAGTCCCTAAGATTCCCCGAGTCACATCTCCTTTCATCTCTTGTTCACCTGTCTCTTCTACGGGTTTCCATCACCTTCTATGACTCGCGTATATAAACCGTAGTCTCTGCGCTTGTATTCCCTAAGCTAGAGCTACTGTTACGTTTTTCCCCTTTACTACGCTTCTCTTAACCATATGCTTACCTCTTGCCTTGAACTCTGTCGTCTCGCTGTTCGAGCCCCACCCGACGACAATCTTTTACCTCTGTATTACTCATAACATTCTTAGACATTCTCCTGACTTCCACGCTTTGTAAACGCTGACTCACCACTGTTCCTCAGCGTTCTACCAAGTTCCTCATCTGACTAATCTTTGTTCCATGATATTCCACCCAGTTCTACTCTGTTACCATGGCTCGTCTATTTAAACCATAGCACTCGACTTGTAACTCTAAGCTTGATCTTCTCAATCTAACGAGTTCTTGCGGACTCCACCTGATTACTTTGCCTTCGTCCTTGTTCTACCCTTCGCCTTCAACCACAAGGGAAGCCCTCTAGTAGCACCATGGCTAGAGGTTCTTTGTGTCGCGTCGCCCAAGCTTCCGACTCCTAGTCCGCTTGACTCCTTTGAGATCACGCCTAGCCCACGGCAAAGCGTAACAAAAGATCAAGCTTCTTATCTCATGTGGACTACCTCCGTTGTAGCTCCAAATACCCCCTGATTCTCGAGCGTGCTCTCCGTGAGCAGATCCCTCGAATCCTTGAACCACCATTGCGTCTCAACGACCCACCATCGATCCTCGTTGGTCTAGACCACGAGAACCCCCACCCACCGACCTATCTGAGTCGGAAGCCCCCCAAGACACTGCGTCATCCCTGGATACCAACCCGGACTTAGACCTCGAGACTCTCTTCGAACCCAAAGAAGAACTCACCCTTCAACATCGGTTCTCCTCTGAACTTACCATTCCCAGGGAACCGACTCCACCCTCACCAACCCCTCAAGCACGCAACCCTCCCTTCGGAGGATTTCCCCTCTCATACCCACCGCCACCAACCGTTCCTCTTCAACCAGCCATGCTGGCAGCACCAACCACCAAACCCACAGAGCTTCGTCTCGGGACCCTCGAAGACTTCGACGGATCCTTCGCCAAAGCCGAAGATTGGCTCGGGACTGTCACCTTTTATCTTGCGGTAAACTCCGAAGTCTACAACACTGATGCCAAGAAAGTGGCCTATGCCCTGTCATTCATGAAAAAGGGGTCAGCCAAAGTCTGGGCTGCCACCTATCGCCAAAAAATCCTCGCCCAGGCTATGCTCAACCTAGGAACCTTCGCCGACTTCTGCGACTCCTTCTCGAAGTCCTTCGTCCGAAAGGACACCATTGCTTCCAGTCTTCATTGGCTCGCCACGACCAAGATGGTCAAGAATAAACATGGAGATTACACCCCCTTGCTCACGGAATACACCGCCCGTTTCCAGAACCACGTCGCCATCTCTAAAGTCACTGACACCAACGTCCTTATTAGTTACTATGCCATTGGAATCCCCGAACCACTAATGTGGAAGATTCAGAGTATGGAGACCCCCCCCGACAAGATCGAGGATTGGTACACCAAGGCCGCCCACTTTGCCGCCATGAAAGAACGAGCCAAAGATCTGGCGAAGCGAGGGAGCAGAAAGGTCTTCCACGGATTCCATTCCACTCCGAAAACTGTTCCTCCTGATCCCGACGCCATGGACGTCGACGCTGTATGCACCACCCCCATCCCAAAGCTTACGCCTGCTGAAAGAAAGCGATGCATCGAGAATAACCTCTGTTTCCGCTGCCATGAGGGAGGACATCTCTCCACTAATTGCTCCAAGTTCTCCAAAGAAAGGAAACCAGCGGTCAAAGTGGTCGGCACTTCTGATATTCCCAAGTTAGAAGAAATCCCGGACGATGCCGACGAAGACGAGGACGGAGTTGCAGTTAGAAGGATTTCTTTCTCCCAGGGTTTTTAAAAAGGGGACCTGCCACAACATCTAAGTCCCCCAGTGCTTCGGTATCTGTAACTTCTACTACGAATTCCATGCAAATCCCAGTACAAGTTATTATTCCCTTGCACACCTTGCAAACCGTTGAAACCCACGCCCTGATCAATAGTGGAGTGGATGTCTGCTGTATTGACTGGGGATTCACCAAGAAACACAAAATCCCTCTGACCAAACTCGACCAACCGGTCTATGCCAAGAACGCTGACGGAACCACTAACACCAAAGGAGCAATCCAATACATCACCAACCTTTTTGTTTCCACTGAAGGCCTCGTTCACCAAATTACCTGCCATGTTATGCATCTAAGCAAGGATAACTTGTTCCTTGGACTCCCCTGGCTACGAAAGACTAACCCAATCATCAACTGGACAAAACGGACCCTTCAGATCGCCGAATCCACCAACGAATCTAAACTCCTCTTCTCCCTCCATCAGGGTGCCTACCTCAGGCAAGAGAAGCTCCTCGTTCCCCCACGACCCCCGCCCCGCCATGTCTTGGTTAATTCTGTCCAGGACGAATGTCTGTATGCTTATAACAGATGGAAAGACGAATGCAATTTCCTCACCTGCGCCCATGATCAATACACTATCAATTGAATCATTCGTTGCGGATTGCGATTCATCCCGGCCCTGGTAATTTCTCGCCTCTCCATTGCATCCAGCCTAGCCCTCTCCCCTGACACGCCAATTGCATCCCCCCTTCCGGAAGAATACTCCAGGTACAAAGAGGTATTTGCCGAAGAAGCTGCAAACGTCCTCCCCCCGTCCCGACCCTACAACCACGCCATCAACCTCAAAGAGGGGTTCATTCCCCGCATCGCGAAAATTTACCCTCTCTCGGCCGATGAGCGGCAAGCGATGGACAAGTTCATTGATGAAAACCTAGCCTCCGGCAAGATTTCCCCTTTGAAATCTCCACAAGCCTCCCCCTTCTTCTTCGTTAAGAAGAAAGCCCAACCTGGGCAGAAACCTGGCCTACGACCTTGTCAGGATTACCAACGCTTGAACGAGCAGACCGTCCGGGATGCATACCCTCTTCCTCTTCTCCAAGACTTCATGGATCGGATCCGGGGTGCAAAGGTGTTCACCAAGATGGACGTCCGGTGGGGGTATAATAACGTCCGCATTAAGGAGGGAGACCAATGGAAAGTGGCTTTTATCACACACCGGGGGTTGTTTGAACCGAACGTCATGTTTTTCGGATTAACTAACTCTCCCCCCACGTTCCAACGGTTCATGAACGACTCATTTCGAGATCTCATCGCGGAAGGATGGCTGTTTATCTATATGGACGACCTCCTCATCTTTTCCCCTGACCAACAAACCCACACAGAGCGTACCCATCGGGTACTACAGCAGATGGAGGAACTCCACCTTCACCTGAAACCCAAAAAATGCTTCTTTGATCGAGACGAGGTCGAATATCTTGGAATGATCATCCGCCCTGATGAAATTGCCATGGACCCCACTAAGTTAGACGGGATCGCCCATTGGCCCACTCCTACCTCAGTAAAAGACATTCGGTCTTTCCTTGGTTTCGCCAACTTCTACCGGCGATTCATCTCTGACTACTCCACCATAGCCCGAGCCCTCATTGACCTCACTAAAAAGTCCATCACCTGGTCTTGGGACGACTCCTGCCGATCAGCATTTGACCTCCTCAAGGCAAGATTTGCCTCCCAGCCCGTCCTCCGAGTTCCCGACCTCTCTGCCCCCTTCGCTGTCACCACAGATGCCTCCCTCTATGCCTCTGGAGGAATCCTTCTCCAAGCAGATTCTAACGGCGAATGGCATCCTTGCTCTTACCTCTCACAAAGTTTCGACTCTACCCAACGGAACTATGATATCCATGACCGAGAGCTCTTGGCCGTGCTCCGAGCGCTCAAAGCCTGGTCATACTACCTGCGAGGATCTCCCCACCAAGTTCAGGTATTCACAGATCATAAGAATCTTACTTACTTCCGAGAACCCCATACCTTGAATCGACGACAAGCCCGTTGGTTACTCAACCTCGCCGATTTTGATCTCAAGTTAATCCATGTACCCGGATCCCAGCTTGCCAGTCCTGACGCCCTCTCTCGACGCACCGACCATTTCCCAAAAGATGCCTCAGATAACTCCCTCGTAACCCTGCTACCCCCATCCCTCTTTGTCAATGTCATCGACGTCGCCCTCTCCTCGAAAATCCGCTCTGCTTCGGCCGCTGACCCGTTCGCCTTGACTTCGCTCCAAGCAGTAGATGAAAACATCCCTGCTGCATTCCGCTCCCGGCTCTCGGATTGGCAGAACTGAGAAGGGATACTCACTTACCAAGACTGCGTGTATGTGCCTCCCGAAGGAGACCTTAGACGCGAAATCTTGCAAAGATGCCATGACCACGAATCCGCCGGTCATCCCAGATATCTCAAGACCCGCCAGCTAGTCTCTGCCGAGTTCTGGTGGCTGGGCCTAGCGTCCTTTGTTCGAAACTACATAGAAGGATGTGCGGTCTGCCAACAATGCAAAGCTAATACCCATCCCGGTACCCCGCCTCTGACTCCCATTCCCACCTCGGCTTCCCATCCCTTCCAGGATATCACGGTAGACCTAATTACTGACCTCCCTATCTCTGATGGGAAGGACTCCATAGTCGTTTGGGTTGATCGGGCCTTCAAAGGGGCTATATTCTGCCCCACCACCAAATCTGCCTCTGCAGCTAATATTGCCTCTCTCTACTTCCACAAGGTCTACCGACGCTTCAGACTCTTTGACCGAGCTTTGCCAAAGAAATGGGACATATCTTGAACTACGACCTCCGCTTGTCTACCGCCTACCATCCCCAAACTGATGGCCAAACCGAGCGAACGAATCAAGAACTAGAAACTTATCTCCGGATCTTCTGCGGGGATAACCCTACCTCATGGACAGAACTTCTGACTTTCGCCGAATTCGCCCATAACCACCGCCCCCACTTTGTCACCAAACAATCCCCGTTCTTCCTCCAAATGGGTTACGAACCCAAACCCCTTCCTTCCGTTCTCTCCCCCTCCAACCTCCCTGCCGTCGAACTCCGCCTCTCCCAGCTCACCAAAGCCAGGGATGAAGCCAGGGCAGCCCACGAACTTGCTAGGGCAACCATGGCTTCCCGAACCTGGCAACATTTCAAACCCTTCGCCCTAGGAGATAAGGTCTGGTTGGAAGCCAGGAACCTCCACCGCCTTCAAAAAGATCCTAAATTCCTCCCAAAACGTGAAGGACCATTTGAAATCATTAAGGTTCTCTCCCCCATCTCTTACCGACTGCGCCTTCCAAAGACCTGGAAAATTCACCCCGTTTTCCACGCCTCTCTTCTTTCCCCTGCCAAGGAAACTCCCGTTCATGGTCCGAACTTCCCCCGGCCTCCTCCTGATCATATAGGCCCTGAAGAAGAATACCTCGTGGATTGAATCCTTTGTCATCAGGGACCCCCGTCCCGATGGCATTTCCTGATCCGATGGAAAGGGTACACTGCGGAAGACGACTCCTGGGAACCTGAGCGGAATCTAAAAAATTCCAAACTCCTCCTGATCGCCTATAAAAGGCGTCACCCCAAGGACTTCCCTCCCCAGTCCGCTTAACCACCCACCAATTCGCTCTTACCACACCATGCCCTGCTCTGATGTCCCTGAACTCATTCTTCCTGTACCCCCCCGACTCGGTAGTTCACCGCCTCCTGAGTCTGTTACTGATTCTGTCCTTGCTTCTGTCTCTTCTCTCACCGTCTCCGACGGTTCTGACGGAGAGGTTTACCCCCGTCCAACTCATCACCCTGGCCAGCTTACTCCTCCTTCTGTGCCTACTAGCATCGCAAGTATTTCTACTACTTGTTACTTGGCCCAGGTAGGGTCGAGCGTAGACTCAAAGGGGGTCCTGGGACTAGGATAGTACCAGCGTTCTTGACGCTATGGTACGACGAAGGGACCTTCGGGCGAGGTATCTGCTCACGAAGAGCACGCTCAGCATCGAAGGATACAACGAGTCTGAGGGAGACGAGTCTTATCCCGGTCTTGGGAGATCAAGCGTAGGAGTTATCTCAAGAGTATGATTGAGTAGCTCTAGCTTAGGGACTACAGGTGTAGGAGCTTTGGTTTATATATGAGAGTCATGGAAAGTTACGGAAGCCCGTGGAAGAGACGGGTTGGTACAGGATGAAGAGAGATGTGACTCGGGGAACCGTAAGGACTCGGGAGGAGTCGAAATGAGTCACATCCGCTGCAGATCTGTCGATCAATGTCGATCAGAAGCAGCTGTCAATCAATGATTATCATGAAATGAAGAAGTGGCCGGAACGGCCTGAAGCGACAGTGACAGCGGGGTCATTAGTCGGAAATGAAGAAAAGATGCAGTCCGTGGGAGTATCGACCTACATGCTGCGCGGGGGCAGTCTGGGTGATGCCAGATGAGATGGATAGTGATCCATCGAGACTAAGCTAGGTAAAATAAAAGAAAGAAATAAACAGGGCCAGGTCAACTCGTAACATTACCCCCTTCTTACGCTCCTCAATGCCACTTGAGGATAACTAGAAATCAATGTAGCCCCCGTTGGGGGAACCAGTGACGTTGGCGTAGGCAGTGTTGTCCCACACGTCGTCTGTAAAGTCGACCTCCGGCTCATCCTGAATGCGGGATGCAAGTGGGCGAGGGTGCGGGCAGTGCAACCATCACGAAGAGCGGGAGGAGCTAGAAGATTGGGACAATGAGGATGGGGTTTGGGGATGGGGACAACAACGAAGCGGGCACTGGTTTTGAATGTGTCCGGGGCGCATGCGGAGACAGAACCAGCACTTGTACTCTGGGCAGTCAATGCGCCAGTGTCCAAGGCGGTGACAGTGAAAACAGGATGCATTGTAGAGGGGATGATTGGGGCTAAGACTGATCTCACCTTCGTTCATGAGGTGGACACGTTCGAGCCGGTCGATGAGGTTCACCTTGCTAGGGGACAGTGGGGAGGATGACGCAGACGGCGTCGGAGCAGCAGGCTCGGCGGGGGAGGGGATCAAAATAGTCTCGACTGGGAGTGAGGGTCGAATGGGTGGAAGAGGGAGACCTGCCCTGGCAAGATCCTGTGAGTAACGTTCTATGTCGGCAACGAAGTCCAGCATATCAAGCTGGTGCATGGCGGATAGGAGATATGAGCGGATGCGGCGGGCTACAAGGCGGAGCTGGGTAGAGAAGAACTCCGACTGGGCATTGGCGGAGGTGAATGAAGCGATGGGGTCGAGACGAGAGACCTGTAAAAAGGCTAAGTAGAGGGATTCTAGAGGGGAGTCTACGTCTAAATGGGCCTGCATGGTAGCGGCCAGGCGGGAGTCTCGGAGTCGAGTCTGAAGGAGCCGTCCGGACTCGCAGGACAGCGGGTCGGATCTGAGGGTGTAGGCGAATCGTGGTACATTAACGGATAGAATGGTCTTTGGCTTCTCTTCCTGTTCAAGGACAGAGGGCCAAGGGAGTGGTTCGGTGTTCCATCCAGGGGTGGCAATGTTACTAGAAGGGTCCTCAGCGAGGACCATGGGAGGGTGAATGGTCGGAACGGAGAGTTCCTGAGCGAGGGCAGAGGAGTCATCGACTCCCTCAAGAGAGGGGAGAGCGGAGTCGGTAAAGGTGAGCGAGGATTCAGTGAGGGAGGACTCGGTCGAGGGGGAGTAAGACATTGTTATGCAAGGTATGAGGGTCGTTTAGAGCTCGGTTGGTGATTCTCATGTAGAGACCAGCGCATAGAGTTCTAAGGAGGGAAGACCTTGGGGTGAAGCTTCTTATAGCTTCGAAGAGTTGCTTGGGCATGTTTGAATTCCCGTTCTGGGAGCCAGGTGTTGTCAGAGGCAGTGAAACTGTGCCAGCGGACAAGGAACTGGCGGTTGGCAGCGGAGCCCCGGTGTCGTACGATTTTTTCAATTTCATATTGTTCCTCACCATCGATGAGGTCAGGTGGAGGCGATGGGAAATTGGGTCCGTGTACGGAGTTCTCCTTGTACGGGGTGAGGAGCGAGGCATGGAAGACCAGGTGTATTTTCCATGTCTTGGGGAGTCGGAGTTGATACGTGATCGGGGACAATACCTTGACAATGGTAAAAGGTCCTTCATGTCTTGGGGCGAACTTCGGGTGAGTCAGGTTGCGTTTCAAATTTCTGGCCTCAAGCCAGACCTGATCCCCTTTTTCGAACGGAGTGAAATTCTTCTTGTTTCGAGAAGCCATGACTTGCCTAGCTAGTTCATGCGCAGCCAGGGCTTCTTGACGGGCAGCGGTAAGTTCCTTGATACGATCTTCCACGGCGGGGAGATCCGTAAGTGGGAGGACGGTGGGGACCAGGGTGGGTTCGTATCCCATCATTAGGTAAAACGGGGATTTACTGGTGACGGAATGAGGGCGGTGATTGTGAGCAAATTCGGCATGGATCAGCCGATCGGTCCACGTGGTGGGGTTGTTCCCCGCAAAGATCTGCAGGTACGTCTCGAGTTCTTGATTGATCCGCTCTGTTTCCCCATCAGTCTGGGGGTGATACGCGGTGGACAATGCAAGGGAACATCCGAGAAGTCTGCCGAGTTCCTTCGCGAAGCGAGAAGCGAACTGCAGTCCTCAATCAGAGATGATCTTCTCATAGAGGCCAAATCTGGGGTAGACTTTCTTAAAGTAGAGGGTGGCGATGTCTTCCGTGGTGGCGGTCTTAGTAGTTGGGCAGAAAATAGCCCCCTTCGAAGATGCGTAGTCGGCCCAGACTATTACAGCCATGAAACCGTTGGACTCGGGGAGATCTGTGATCAAGTCGCAGGAGATCTGCTGGAACGGGCGCATGGCGGTAGATCGATTGGGCGTGAGGGGATGGGTTGTAGGGTGAGTGTTGACCTTGTGTTGCTGGCAGAGGGCACAGCCCTCGACATACTTGCGAACGTACTGGGCCAAACCAGGCCACCAGAACTCACTCGCAACGAGCTATCAAGTCTTAAGAAACCCTGGGTGACCAGCTGACTCATGATCATGGCAACGCTGGAGGATGGACTTGCGCAGCCCGGCGACGGGGGGAATATAGATGCGACCTTGATACGTCAGGACGTCGTCGTGAAGCTGCCAGTCGCTGAGGCGGGAGCGGAAGGCAGGGGGAATAGAGCCATCGAAGGCTTGGAGAGTCTGGAGGTACAAAGGGTCGTCTTTCGATGTGGTCTTAATGTGGTTCCGCAAGGTGGAATCAATGAGACGGACAAAGATAGAGTCCGGGAGGAGGACGGTCTGTGTATTGTCCGGCGTGTGGGTGAGGAAGTCTGGGCGTCTTGACAAGGCGTCCGGACCGGCGAGGAGGGAACCGGGGACGTGGATCATCTTGTAGTCGAAGTCCGCGAGGTCTAACAACCAGCGGGCTTGTCGACGGTTGAGGTTCTGGGGGGCACGGAAATAGGTAAGATTCTTGTGGTCGGTGAAGACCTGAACCGGATAGGATGACCCGTGAAGGAGATGCCGCCAGGACTTCAAGGCATGGATGATGGCGAGAAGTTCGCGATCGTGGATGTTGTAGTTTCATTCTGCTGGGGAGAACGATTGGGAGAGATAGGAGCAGGGGTGCCAGGCACCGTTCTCGTCTGTTTGGAGTAGGATACCACCTGTGGCCACGCTGGAGGCGTCGGTCGCGATGGCGAACGGTGCACTGGGGTCAGGAAGCCAGAGTATGGGCTTTGAAAGGAAGAGTTCCTTTAACTGAAGGAACGCAGTTTCCTGTGAAGCATCCCAATGCCACGGTTGGGTTTTCTTAGTAAGGTCGATGAGGGAGTGAGCTATGGTTGAATAGTCCGGGATGAATTGCCGGTAATAGTTGGCAAATCCTAGGAATGATCGGACTTCTTTGACTGAAGTGGGCGCAGGCCAGGAGGTAATTCCGTCAAGTTTGACGGGGTCCATAGTGAGCTTTCCGGGCGAGAGAATCATGCCAAGGTAATCCACTTGTTCCGTAGCAAAGGAACACTTGGACAGGCGAAGGTGGAGGTCGAGTTCTTCCATCCGCTGGAGAACTCGCTTGGTTCGTTCCGTATGGAGTTGGTTGTCAGGGGAGAAAATGAGGAGGTCATCCATGTATATGACGAGCCATCCTTCTGAAATCATGTCCCTGAACGAATCGTTCATGAATCGCTGGAACATGGCGGGGGAGTTAGTCATGCCGAAGAACATGACCATTGGTTCGAAGAGGCCCTTGTGGGTGAGGAAGGCACCTTTCCATTGGTGTCCTTCCTTGATTCGGACGTTGTTGTAGCCCCATCTAACATCGAACTTGGTGAAGATTTTAGCATCCTGCACTTTGTTGATGAGGTCGTCGATCCGAGGTAAGGGGTACGCGTCCTGGATCGTCTGGTCGTTGAGTTTCTGGTAATCCATGCAAGGCCAGAGTTTGGGGTTGCCATTGGCGTCGAGTTCTTTCTTCTGGACAAAGAAGAAAGGAGATGCTTGGGGGGAGCTCGAGGGACGGATAGCACTGGACCGGAGATTCTCTTCTAGGAAGGCTTCGGTGGCTTCATGTTCGCGCGGGGATAGCGGATATAGCTTGCCGATCTTGGGTTCGAAGCCTTCTTTAAGGTTGATCTCATGGTCGTAAGGCCGTTCCGGTGGGAGCTGTCCGATTGGTCGTTCTTCAAACACCTTTCGGAATTGCTCATACTCCGTTGGGAGGGTGACCTCGGGTTTCTTGTTGAATTCCGCTTGTGCGAGCTGCATAGCGGAAGTGATCTTGGCGATGACCGGAGAACCTAGGGGGTAGAATCGTGATCCACACTGTTGGATACGACCAATTCTATAGTGATCATGAGCTCTCTGGCAGAACTCGTTCTCCGTTTCTTCGTCAAGGTATTCGTAGAGTTGGGCATGGTCAACACAGTTGACCTTGACTTGGCATGGGGGGGTCCAGTCGAAACTGGGTCTCTTGAATCGGTTGCTATGCTCAGAGGTAGTGACGTTATGTTCCTGGAAAAGAACCTTGAATTGATCGCAGGATTCGGGAATGTCGATCGTCTGTTTGAACCAGTCGATCGTGGGATTGGTAGAGCGGAGCCAGGGGAGTCCGAGGATGACATTTTCGCTTCCGCAAGACATGACATGAAAAAGGACCTTCTGGGTGATTCCTCCAGTATTGGCGTAGAGGGTACAGGTGAATCGGATTGCTCCGTGAGAGTTGCTGGATTGGTCGACATTCTGAACAGGGATGGGTTTCGGTAGTCGAGTAGTGGGGATCTTGTGTTTGCGCACGAAGTCCCAGTCGATGCATGAGATATCAGCGCCACTGTCAATCAGGGCGCGGGTGTCAACGGCTTTGAGAGAGTGCACAGGTACGATGAGCTGAACTGGGATCTGCATGGATTTGCGAGTCTCAGATACTAGTACATTGGCACACCTAGGAGGAGTCCGTGTTGACGGGGTCCTCCGCTCTAAAAATCCTTGCGGGAGAAAGAGATTCTAGCTACTGACTCGACTTCATCATCGTCTTCGCAGTCAGCTAGCTCGGGGACATCATCCTTCTTCACCTTACGAGTTTTCTTGGGGTTCTTAGGTGAGTCGTAGACCTTGCACTCCTTTGCCATATGGCCAGTTTGGTGGCATCGGAGGCAGCGGCCTTCCTTGAAACACTTCTGCCATTCGGCTTCCGTGAGTTTGGGGGGAAGTTGGACCGCATCGACGTCCATGGCGTCGGGGTCTTTCTCCTCCTTCTTCGAGTAAGTGGGTACGTACAGAGTACCGGGTTTCTTATGTTGCTGCGCGATTCCTTGGGCTCGGTGGCGGTGAGAGTCAAAGAGGGCTACCTTCTTATACCAGTCGGCAACCTTGGTGGGGGGGTTCTCCATTCGGAGGACGTCAAACATTAGTTCCTCAGGTATACCTGCAGAGTAATAGGAGACCAAGACCGCATCATCGGTTACTCCTGCGATGGACACCTTGGATCTAAACTGTGCCGTGTAATTAGCCAGAGAAGGGGAGTACTCGCCCTTCTTCCCGGGGATCATTCACTTGGTGGCTAGCCAAGTGAGCATGTTGGTGGTCGATTCTGAGTGGGAGAACACAGCCTCGAAGTCGGTGACAAAGTCGGACCATTTCCCGAGAGAGAAGCCTCCGCCGGAGACCTTAGATTCTCGGAAGGTATGAGCCCATGTGGACGCCGTACCTTTCTTCATGAAGGATAGTGCATAGGCGATTCACCTCGCATCGTCGTTGTAGATTTCTGCGTTGATCGAGAGGTACAGCTGTACCGAGCGAAGCCAGGGCTTTGCCTTTGCGAGGTTTCCGTCGAAGTCTTCCGGGACTCCGAGGCGGATTTCTGTGGGCTTAGTTCCCATGACGGGGGTCTGGGGCTGGGGTGCTGGCGGGGGTGCCGTGGTTGGAAATATGCAACCGCTTTGAGCGATCGGTGTCGGTGACGGTGGGGTGGGGCTACGAGGGATGACTGCTCCAGCTGAAAGCTGGTGGGACAGTAGTCTGGAGAGTTCTTGGGATTCTGCTTCCTCGGTGGGAGAGCGTAGCTCGAGGTCTAGGTCGGGGTTATCAGAGCCCTCGGTAGGTGCTTCTGAGTCCGATGCTTCTGAGGTTGAGGATTCTGGGTCTGGTGATTCTGTGGCTCTCCACGAGGTGGAGATCGGTGGTGGTCGGGCTGCGGAGGAGGGCCTACTCGATGGTAGCCGCAACATGGTAAGCTAGAGCTTTTGTTACGCTTGGCCCGGGTAGGGTCGAGCGTAGACTCAAAGGGGGTCCTGGGACTAGGATAGTACCAGCGTTCTTGACGCTACGGTACGACGAAGGGACCTTCAGGCGAGGTATCTGCTCACGAAGAGCACGCTCAGCATCGAAGGATACGATGAGTCTGAGGGAGACGAGTCTTATCCCGGTCTTGGGAGATCAAGCGTAGGAGTTATCTCAAGAGTATGATTGAGTAGCTCTAGCTTAGGGACTACAGGTGTAGGAGCTTTGGTTTATATACGAGAGTCATGGAAAGTTACGGAAGCCCGTGGAAGAGATGGGTCGGTACGGGATGAAGAGAGATGTGACTCGGGGAACCGTAAGGACTTGGGAGGAGTCGAAACGAGTCACATCCGCTGCAGATCTGTCGATCAATGTCGATCAGAAGCAGCTGTCAATCAATGATTATCATGAAACGAAGAAGTGGCCGGAACGGCCCGAAGCGACAGTGACAGCGAGGTCATTAGTCGGAAATGAAGAAAAGATGCAGTCCGTGGGAGTATCGACCTACATGCTGCGCGGGGGCAGTCTGGGTGATGCCAGACGAGATGGATAGTGATCCATCGAGACTAAGCTAGGTAAAATAAAGGAAAGAAATAAACGGGGCCAGGTCAACTCGTAACACTACTCCTTCCTACTATACGCCTCCTTCCGTTTTAAACCCTCACGCCATGATCATCAATGACACCTCCTCCCCCACTTCCCGTGTCGCTGCCCCCAGCTGGGGCAGCCGACCCATCATCTCCATCCCTGAGCTTGCTGAACCCCCCGTCCACCTTGCTGCCTATCTCGGCACCATCAAGGCTGTAGATCTCCCTGAGCATGCCCATCGGGTATGCCCCGATCTTCCCACCGATGCGGAGTCCCGCACCCTCCTCCGATTCCTCCGCGACCCCCGGTACGCTGTTCCTATTGGTGCACATCTTGACTATGGATCAGCCCTCCACTCCCTCTATCTCACCACCCTTCAAGTTGCCCGGCTCACTGCACTAGTGCATGCCCCCTCTGCCTCTGCCAATGCCAATGCCACTTTCCGTAACCATACCCTTTCTCATATCCAAATGGAATTAGAAACCCAACTCCTCCTTGCGTTCTATCAGCTCGGTATGCTAGACTTCATGTGAGACCTGGATCGATACCTTCAAGATCTTGCACGCTACACCCACCTCGGCACCGCCTCAGTATCTACCCCCTCAGCATCCTCCTCCACGTTGAACTCTGAGGAACTCGACATCATCGAACGCATTGAAGCCCACTGGACCGGGAATTTTGGCAACACCCCCCTCCCCTCATCTCACCCTTGGTTTCACAAAGCCTGTTTCCAATGCCACCGCCTTGGCCACCAGCGTGTCAACTGTGGGGTCTATCAGTGCCCGATATGCCGCTGTTTCTGTCCCGGCCACTCTCAGCGGCAGTGCCCTCTGCGCCACGCTCCTCCGCCACCCTCGCCCTCTACCTCTCCCACCTCCTCACACTCGTCGCACCCTTCCTCACCCCATCGCTCCTACCATGGCCCCCGCCGCACCCGCAGGACTCGGCGCATGGTCTCCAGCCACCCTCGTCGCCGCTCCCACTCTCCAGACTTGGACTCCGGGGTGGATAA
Organism: Retiboletus fuscus; assembly: GCA_038093795.1. Lineage (NCBI taxonomy): Eukaryota > Fungi > Basidiomycota > Agaricomycetes > Boletales > Boletaceae > Retiboletus > Retiboletus fuscus. The sequence goes on from JBBPSV010000044.1 coordinate 21,539, forward strand.
CGACGTTTGGGATGACACCGCCTTCGCAAATGTAACCGGTTCGCCAGCTATGGGAGCTTGTGACTTGTAAAGTGTCTGCGCCGGTGCCTTGACCCTCGTGGGGGGGTAATGTTACGTTTTTCCCCTTTACTACGCTTCTCTTAACCATATGCTTACCTCTTGCCTTGAACTCTGTCGTCTCACTGTTCGAGCCCCGCCCGACGACAATCTTTTACCTCTGTATTACTCATAACGTTCTTAGACATTCTCCTGACTTCCACGCTTTGTAAACGCTGACTCACCACTGTTCCTCAGCGTTCTACCAAGTTCCTCATCTGACTAATCTTCGTTTCATGATATTCCACCCAGTTCTACTCTGTTACCACGGCTCGTCTATTTAAACCATAGCACTCGACTTGTAACTCTAAGCTTGATCTTCTCAATCTAATGAGTTCTTGCGGACTCCGCCTGATTACTTTGCCTTCGTTCTTGTTCTACCCTTCGCCTTCAACCGCAAGGGAAGCCCTCTAGTAGCACCACGGCTAGAGGTTCTTTGTGTCGCGTCACCCAAGCTTCCGACTCCTAGTCCGCTTGACTCCTTTGAGATCACACCTAGCCCATGGCAAAGCGTAACAGCTACTCAATCATATACTTGAGATAACTCCTTCGCTTGATCTCCCAAGTCCGGGATAAGACTCGTCCTCTTCAGACTCATCGCATCCTTCGACGCTGAGCGTGCTCTTCGTGAGCAGATACCTCGCCCGATGGTCCTCGTCATACTGTAGTGTCACGAACGCTGGTACTCCTTAGTCCCTCGACCTCATCTTGAGTCTACACTTGACCCTATCTGGGCCAAGCATAACAAAAGCTCTAGCTTACCACGTCGCAGCTACCATTGAGTAGGCCCTCCTCCTCAGCCCGACCGCCACCAATCTCCACTTCGTGGAGAGCCACAGAATCACCGGACCCCGCGTCCTCAGCCTCAGACACATCGGACTCAGAAGCCCCTACTGAAGGCTCTGATAACCCTGACCTAGACCTTGAGCTACGCTCTCCCACAAAGGAAGCAGAATCACAAGAACTCTCTAGACTACTGTCCCACCAGCTCTCAGCCGGTGCAGTAATCCCTCGTAGCCCCACCCCACCGTCACTGACACCGATCGCTCAAAGCGGTCACATATTCCCAGTTACGGCACCCACCGCTCCGCCACCTCAGACTCCCATTATGGGAACTAAGCCCACGGAAATCCGTCTCAGAGTCCCTGAGGACTTCGACGGAAATCTTATGAAAGCGAAGCCCTGGCTTCGCTCGGTACAACTATACCTCTCCATCAATGCAGAAATATACAACGACGATGCTAGGCGAATCGCCTATGCACTCTCTTTCATGAAGAAAGGTATGGCATCCACATGGGCCGACACCTTCCGAGAATCTAAGATCTCAGGCAGAGGCTTCTCTCTTGGGAAGTGGTCCGATTTTGTCTCCAACTTTGAAGCCGTTTTCTCTCATTCAGAATCGGTTACCAACGCGCTCACTTGGCTAGCCACCAAGCGAATGATCCCTGGAAAGAAGGGCAAGTACTCCCCATCTTTGGCTAACTATACCGCCCAGTTTAGGTCCAAGGTATCCATCGCAGGAGTAACCGATGATTCGGTGTTAGTCTCCTACTACTCTGCAGGTATACCCGAAGACCTGATGTTTGACGTTCTCCGTATGGAGAAACCCCCCACCAAAGTCGCCGACTGGTACAAGAAGGTGGCTCTCTTCGACTCCCATTGCTGCCGAGCCCAAGGAATTGCGCAGCAACACAAGAAACCCAGTACTTCGTATGTACCCACTTATTCCAAGAAAGAAGACAAGGACCCCGACGCCATGGACGTCGATGCCGTTCGCCTTCCCCCCAAGCTCACCGAAACCGAAAGGCAGAAGTGCTTCAAGGAAGGCCGCTGCCTCCGATGCTGCCAGACTGGCCATATGGCAAAGGAGTGCAAGGTCTACGATGCACCCAAAAGCCCCAAGAAAGCTCGAAAGGTGAAGAAGGATGATGTCCCTGAGCTAGCTGACTGTGAAGATGATGATGAAGTCGAGTCAGTAGCTAGGATTTCCTTCTCCCGCAAGGATTTTTAGAACGGAGGACCCTGTCAACGCGGACTCCTCCTAGGTGTGCCAATGTACTTGTATCTGAGACTTGCAAATCTATGCAGATCCCAGTTCAACTCGTCGTACCTGTGCACTCCCTCCAAGCTGTTGACACCTGCGCCCTGATCGACAGCGGCGCCAATATCTCTTGCATAGACTGGGACTTCGTGTGAAAGCACAAACTCCCCACCATGCGACTACCGAAACCTATCCCAGTTTGGAACGTCGACCAATCCAGCAATTCACACGGAGCCATCCGATTCACCTGCACCCTCTATGCCAACACCGGAGGAATCACCCAGAAGGTTCTCTTCCACGTTATGTCCTGCGGAAGTGAGAACGTCATCCTCGGACTTCCTTGGCTCCGCTCAACCAACCCAAAGATCAACTGGGTTAAACAGATGATCGATATCCCTGAATCCTGCGACCAATCCAAGATTCTTTTCCAGGAGCACAATGTCGCCACCTCTGAATATAGCGACTGATTCAAGAGGCCCAGCTTCGACTGGACCCCCCCACGCCAAGTTAAGGTCAACTGTGTTGACCATGCCCAACTCTACGAATATCTTGACGAAGAAATGGAGAATGAGTTCTGTCAGAGAGCTCACGATCATTACAGAATTGGCCGAATCCAACGGTGTGGATCACGGTTCTACCCCCTAGGCTCTCCGATCATCGCCAAGATTACCTCCATTATGCAACTTGCGCAAGCAGAATTCAACAAGAAATCCGAGGTCACCCTCCCAGCAGAGTATGAGCAGTTTCGAAAGGTGTTTGAAGAACAACCAATCGGACAACTCCCACTGGAACGGACTTACGACCACGAGATCAACCTCAAAGAAGGCTTCGAACCGAAGATCGGCAAACTATACCCACTATCTCCACGTGAGCGCGAAGCCACTGAAGCCTTCCTAGAAGAGAATCTTCAGTCCGGTGCCATCCGCCCTTCGAATTCCCCCCAAGCATCCCCTTTCTTCTTTGTTCAGAAGAAAGAACTCGACTCCAATGGCAACCCAAAGCTTTGCCCTTGCATGGACTACCGGAAGCTTAATGACCAGACCATCCGAGACGCATACCCCTTGCCCCAGATCGACGATCTCATCAACAAGGTGCAAGACGCGAAGGTCTTTACCAAGTTCGACATCCGTTGGGGCTACAACAACGTCTGGATTAAAGAAGGACACCAATGGAAAGGTGCCTTCCTTACTCACAAGGGCCTCTTCGAACCCATGGTCATGTTCTTTGGCATGACTAACTCCCCTGCTACATTCCAACGATTCATGAACGATTCGTTCAGGGACATGATCTCCGAAGGGTGGCTTGTCATCTATATGGACGACCTCCTCATCTTCTCCCCCAACGAGCAGCTCCACACGGAACGGACTAAAAGAGTCCTCCAACGGATGGAAGAGCTCGACCTTCACCTCCGCCTGTCTAAGTGTTCCTTTGCCACGGAGCAAGTGGACTATCTTGGCATGGTTCTCTCCCCCAGCAAGCTCACTATGGACCCCGTTAAGCTCGACAGAATCACCTCCTGGCCCGCTCCAAACTCCGTCAAAGAAGTCCGGTCTTTTCTCGGATTTGCCAACTACTATAGGCAATTTATCCCGGACTACTCTACCATCGCTCGCCCCCTCATAGATCTCACCAAGAAGACTCAACCCTGGCACTGGGGTGAACCACAGGAAACTGCGTTCCTCTGCCTAAAGGAACTCTTCCTCTCGCAACCTGTACTCTGCCTCCCCGACCCCAGTGCACCATTTGCCATTGCGACCGACGCCTCCGGCGTGGCCACAGGTGGCATTCTCCTCCAGACCGACGAGAATGGTGCTTGGCACCCTTGCTTGTACCTATCCCAGTCATTCTCCCCAGCTGAGTGCAATTACGATATTCATGACCGCGAACTTCTTGCCATCATCCGCACTCTGTTACGCTTGGCCCGGGTAGGGTCGAGCATAGACTCAAAGGGGTTTCTAGGACTAAGGGAGCACCAGCGTTCTTGACGCTACGGTGCGACTAAGGTCCTTCGGGTGAGGTATCTGCTCACGAAGAGCACGCTCAGCATTGAAGGGTATGATGAGTCCGGGGAGGGCGAGTCTTATCCCTGTCTTGGGAGATCAAGCATAGGAGTTATCTCAAGGGTAGGATTGAGTAGCTCTAGCTTAGAGAATACAGGCGTAGAGACTACGGTTTATATATGAAGGTCATGGAACGTCATGGAAACCCGTAGAAGGGACGGGTTGATGCGGGATGAAGAGAGATGTGACTCGGGGAAGCGTAAGGACTCGGGAGGAGTTGAAATGAGTCACATCCGCTGCGGATCTGTCGATCGGTGTCGATCAGAAGCAGCTGTCTATCAACGATTATCATGAAACGAAGAAGTGGCCGGAACGGCCCGAAGTGACAATGACAGTGGGGTCATTAGTCAGAAATGAAAAGAAGATGCGGTCCTTGGGAGTATCGACCTACATGCTGCATGGGAGTGGTCTGGGTAAGGCCAGACGAGATGGATAATGATCCATTGAGACTAAGCTAAGTAAAATAAAGAAAAGAAATGAACGGGGCCAGGTCAACTCGTAACATTACCCCCTTCTTACGCTCCTCAATGCCACTTGAGGACAGCTAGAGGTCAATGTAGCCCCCGTTGGGGGAACCAGTGACGTTGGCGTAGGCAGTGTCGTCCCATACGTCATCCGTGAAGTCGACCTCCGGCTCATCCTGAATGCGGGATGCAAGTGGGCGAGGGCGCGGACGGTGCGACCGTCGCGACGAGCGGGAGGAACTAGAGGATTGGGAGGATGAGGACGGGGTTGCGGGACGGGGGCGACGACGGAGGGGGCACTGGTTCTGAATATGTCCGGGATGCATGCGGAGACAGAACGGGCACTTGTACTCTGGGCAATCGATGCACCAGTGTCCAAGGCGGTGACAGTGGAAACAGGATGCATTGTAAAGAGGATGGTCTGGGCTGAGACTAATCTCACCTTCGTTCATGAGGTGAACATGTTCGAGTCGATCGATAAGGTTCACTTCGCTAGGAGACAGCGGGGAGGACGACGCGGATGGCGTCGGAGCGGCAGGCTCAGCTGGGGAAGGAACTAAGATGGTTTCGACTGGAAGTGCAGGTCGAACGGGTGGAAGAGGGAGACCGGCCTTTGCAAGATCCTGTGAGTAGCGTTCGATGTCGGCAACGAAGTCCAGCATGTCCAGCTGGTGCATGGTGGACAGGAGATAGGAACGGATGCGACAGGCTACAAGACGGAGCTGGGTGGAGAAAAACTCCGACTGGGCATTGGCAGAGGTAAACAAAGCGATGGGGTCGAGACGAGAGACCTGTAAAAATGCTAAGTATAGAGATTCTAAGGGGGAATCTACGTCTAAATGGGCCTGCATGGTGGCGGCCAGGCGGGAGTCATGAAGCCGGGTCTGAAGGAGTCGTCCAGACTCGCAGGATAGGGGGTCGGATCGGAGTGTATAGGCGAATCGTGGTACGTTGACTGATAAGATAGTCTTGGGCTTCTCTTCCTGTTCAAGGACAGAGGGCCAAGGGAGGGGTTCGGTGTTCCACCCTGGAGTGGCAACGTTGCTAGAAGGGTCCTCAACGAGGACCATGGGAGGATGGATGGTAGGAACTGAGAGTTCCTGGGTAAGGGTGGAGGAGTCATCGACTCCCTCAAGGGAGGGAAGAGCAGAGTCGGTGAAGGTGATGGAGGACTTGGTGAGGGAGGACTCGGTGGACAGGGAGTAAGACATGCTATTATCCAAAGATGAAGTGGTAGAGCTCGGTTGGTGATTCTCACGAAGAGACCAGCGCGTAGAGTTCTAAGGAGGGAAGACCTTGGGGTGAAGCTTCTTATAGCTTCGAAGGATTGCTTGGGCATGTTTGAACTCCCGTTCCGGGAGCCATGAGTCATCGGACGCAGTGAAGCCATGCCAATGGACGAGGAACTGTCGGTTGACAGCGGAACCCTGGTGTCATATGATTTTCTCGATTTCATATTGTTCTTCGCCATCGATAAGATCAGGCAGTGGGGAGGGGAAGTTTGGGCCGTGCATGGAATTCTCTTTGTAAGGGGTGAGGAGTGAGGCGTGGAAGACCGGATGTATTTTCCACGTCTTGGGGAGGCGGAGTTGATACGTGATCGGGGACAATACCTTGACTATGGTAAAGGGCCCTTCACGTTTCGGGGCAAATTTCGGGTGAGTCAGGTTGCATTTCAAATTTCTGGCTTCGAGCCAGACCTGATCTCCCTTTTCGAACAGAGTGAAATTCTTCTTGTTTCGAGAAGCCATGACTTGCCTAGCTAGTTCATGCGCAGCCAGGGCTTCTTGACGGGCAGCGGTAAGTTCCTTGATATGGTCTTCTACGGCGGGGAGATCCGTGAGTGGGAGGACGGTGGGGACCGGAGTAGGTTCATATCCCATCATTAGGTAAAATGGGGATTTACCAGTGACGGAATGAGGGTGGTGATTGTGGGCGAACTCAGCATGGATCAGTCGATCAGCCCACGTGGTGGGGTTGTTTCCCGCAAAGATCCGCAGGTAAGTCTCGAGTTCCTGATTGATCCGCTCCGTTTCTCCATCAGTCTGAGGGTGATACGCGGTTGATAGTGCAAGGGAACATCCGAGAAGCCTACCGAGTTCCTTCATGAAGCGGGAAGCAAACTGCAGGCCTCAATCTGAGATGATCTTCTCATAGAGACCAAATCTGGGGTAAACCTTTTTGAAATAGAGGACGGCAACATCTTCTGCCGTGGCCGTTTTAGTGGTGGGGCAGAAAATAGCCCCCTTCGAAGACGCATAGTCGGCCCAGACTATAACAGCCATGAAACCGTTGGACTCGGGGAGGTCCACGATCATGTCACAGGAGATCTGTTGGAATGGGCGAGTGGCAGTGGACTTGTTGGGGGTGAGCGGAGGGGTCGTGGGATGGGTATTGACCTTATGCTGCTGGCAAAGGGCGCAGCCCTCGACATACTTGCGAACGTACTGGGCCAGACCAGGCCACCAGAACTCGCTCACAACGAGCTGTCGAGTCTTAAGAAAGCCTGGATGACCGGCAGACTCGTGGTCATGACAGTGCTGCAGGATAGACTTGCGCAGTCCATTGACGGGGGGAATGTAGACGCGCCCTTGGTAAGTGAGGACGCCTTCGTGGAGTTGCCAATCGCTGAGGCGGGAGCGAAAGGCGGGCGGGATAGAGCCGTCGAAGGCTTGGAGGGTCTGGAGGTACAGAGGATCGTCCTTCGATGTGGTTTTAATGTGGTCCCAGAGTGCCGTGTCGATGAGACAGACAAAGAGGGACTCTGGGAGGAGGACCGTCTGTGTGTTGTCTGGGGAGTGGGTGAGGAAGTCCGGGCGACGCAACAAGGCGTCAGGGCCAGTGAGGAGGGATCCGGGAACGTGAATCATCTTATAATCGAAGTCTGCGAGGTCTAAGAGCCAGCGGGCCTGCCTGCGATTGAGGTTTTGGGGGGCGCGGAAGTAAGTAAGGTTCTTATGGTCAGTGAAGATCTGAACCGGCGACGAAGAGCCATGGAGGAGGTGGCGCCACGCTTTGAGGGCTCGGATGATAGCAAGGAGTTCACGGTCGTGGATGTCGTAATTCCGTTCCGTGGGTGAGAATGATTGGGAGAGGTAGGAACATGGGTGCCAAGCCCCGTTTTCGTCGGTCTGTAAAAGGATGCCACCAGTGGCCACGCCTGAGGCATTGGTCGCGATGGCAAATGGGGCGCTTGGGTCAGGGAGGTGCAGGATGGGTTTGGAGAGGAACAGTTCCTTCAGACGGAGGAACGCGGTCTCCTGTGGTGGGCCCCAACTCCAGGGTTGGGTTTTCTTGGTAAGATCTATGAGGGGTCGGGCTATGGTGGAATAGTCCGGGATGAATTGCCGATAATAGTTGGCGAATCCAAGGAACGACCGGACTTCTTTGACGGAGGTCGGGGCGGGCCACAAGGTGATCCCATCGAGTTTGACGGGGTCCATGGCGAGCTTTCCGGGGGAGAGGATCATGCCGAGGTAGTCAACCTGCTCCGTAGCGAAAGCGCATTTGGAGAGGCGCAGGTGGAGGTCGAGTTCTTCCATCTGCTGGAGAACTCGCTTGGTTCGTTCTGTGTGGATCTGGTCGTCGGGGGAGAAGATAAGGAGGTCGTCCATGTAAATGACGAGCCATCCTTCTGCAATCATGTCCCTGAACAAGTCATTCATGAAACGTTGGAACGTGGCAGGGGAATTAGTCATGCCGAAGAACATGACATGGGTTCAAAGAGGCCCTTGTGAGTGAGGAAGGCGCCCTTCCACTGGTGTCCTTCTTTGATGTGGACGTTGTTATAACCCCACTGGACATCGAATTTGGTGAAAACCTTTGCATCTTGCACCTTGTTGATGAGGTCATCGATTCGGGGTAGGGGATACGCATCTCGGATGGTTTGATCATTGAGCTTCCGGTAATCCATGCAGGGACGGAGTTTTGGGTTACCATTGGCGTCAAGTTCTTTCTTCTGGACGAAGAAGAAAGGGGAGGCTTGGGGGGAGTTCAAGGGGCGGATAGCACCGGACCGGAGGTTCTCTTCGAGGAAGGCTTCGGTAGCTTCGCGTTCCCTCGGGGATAACGGATATAACTTGCCGATTTTGGGTTCAAAGCCTTCCTTAAGGTTGATCTCGTGGTCATAAGTCCGCTCTGGTGGTAGTTGTCCGACTGGTCGTTCTTCAAACACCTTTCGGAACTGCTCATACTCTGCAGGGAGGGTGACTTCGGGCTTCTTGTTGAATTCTGCTTGCACTAGCTGCATAGCAGAGGTGATCTTGGCGATGACTGGGGAACCTAGGGGGTAGAATCGCGACCCACACCATTGGATCCGACCAATTCTGTAATGGTCGTGAGCTCATTGACAGAACTCATTCTCCGTTTCTTCATCAAGATATTCATAGAGTCGGGCGTGGTCAACACAGTTGACCTTGACCTGCCGTGGGGGGGTCCAGTCGAAGCTGGGTCTCTTGAATCGATCGCTGTTTTCAGAAGTAGCGACGTTGTGTTCCTGAAAAAGAACCTTGGATTGATTGCAGGATTCGGGGATGTCAATCGTCTGTTTGGCCCAGTCGATCGTGGGGTTCGTGGAGCGTAGCCAGGGGAGTCTGAGAATGACGTTCTCACTTCCGCAAGACATAACGTGGAAGAGAACCTTCTGTGTGATCCCTCCGGTGTTGGCATAGAGGGTACAAGTGAATCGGATAGCTCCGTGGGAGTTACTAGATTGGTCGACATTCCGGACGGGAATAGGTTTCGGGAGTCGGGTGGTGGGGAGTTTGTGCTTCCGCACGAAACCCCAGTCTATGCACGAGATATCGGCGCTGCTGTTGATCAGGGTGCGGGTGTCAACGGCTTGGAGGGAGTGTACAGGTACGACGAGTTGAACTGGGATCTGCATAGATTTGCGAGTCTCAGATACTAGTACATTGGCACACCTAGGAGGAGTCCGCGTTGACGGGGTCCTCCGTTCTAAAAATCCTTTCGGGAGAAGGAGATTCTAGCTACTGACTCGACTTCATCGTCATCGTCTTCGCAGTCAGCTAGCTCAGGGAGATCATCCTTCTTTACCTTACGGGTCTTCTTGGGGTTCTTTGGTGAGTCGTAGACCTTGCACTCCTTTGCCATATGGCTGGTCTGGTGGCATCGGAGGCAGCGGCCTTCCTTGAAGCACTTCTGCCTTTCGGCTTCAGTGAGCTTAGGGGGAAGGCGGACGGCGTCGACGTCCATGGCGTCAGGGTCCTTTTCTTCCTTCTTCGAGTAGGTGGGAATATATGAGGTACCGGGCTTCTTATGTTGTTGCGCGATTCCTCAGGCTCGGCAGCAGTGAGAGTCGAAGAGGGCCACCTTCTTATACCAGTCGGCGACCTTGGTAGGGGGGTTCTCCATTCGGAGAACATCGAACATGAGATCTTCGGGTATACCCGCGGAGTAGTAGGAGATCAAGACTGCTTCGTCAGTTACTCCTGTGACGGATACCTTGGACCTGAACTGTGCCATGTAGTTAGCCAGAGAAGGGGAGTACTCGCCCTTCTTTCCGGGGATCATTCGCTTGGTGGCTAGCCAAGTTAGTGCGTTGGTGGTCGATTCTGAGTGGGAGAATACGGCCTCGAAGTCTGCGACAAAGTCGGACCACTTCCCAAGAGAGAAGCCTCCGCCGGAGATCTTGGATTCTTGGAAGGTATGGGCCCACGTAGCCGCCGTACCTTTCTTCATGAAGGAAAGCGCATAGGCGATTCGCCTAGCATCGTCGTTATAAATCTCTGCGTTGATCGAGAGGTACAATTGTACCGAGCGAAGCCAAGGCTTTGCTTTCGTGAGGTTTCCGTCGAAGTCCTCGGGGACTCCAAGGCGGATTTCAGTGGGTTTGGTTCCCATGACGGGAGTCTGGGGCTGGGGAGCTGGGGGCGCCGTTACGGGAAATATGTGACCGCTTTGAGCGATCGGAGTTGGTGACGGCGGGGTTGGGCTTCGAGGGATAACTGCGCCGGCTGAAAGCTGGTGGGACAGTAGTCTAGAGAGTTCTTGGGATTCTGCTTCCTCGGTGGGAGAGCGTAGGTCGAGGTCTAGGTTGGGGTTATCAGAGCCCTCGGTGGGTGCTTCTGAGTCCGATGCTTCTGAGGCTGAGGATTCTGGGTCTAGAGATTCTGTGGCTCTCCACGCGGTGGAGATCGGTGGCAGTCGGGCTGAGGAGGAGGGCCTACTCGATGGTAGCCACGACGTGGTAAGCTAGAGCTTTTGTTACGCTTGGCCCAGGTAGGGTCGAGCGTAGACTCAAAGGGGTTTCTAGGACTAAGGGAGCACCAGCGTTCTTGACGCTATGGTGCGACTAAGGTCCTTCGGGCGAGGTATCTGCTCATGAAGAGCACGCTCAGCGTCGAAGGGTACGATGAGTCCGGGGAGGGCGAGTCTTATCCCAGTCTTGGGAGATCAAGCGTAGGAGTTATCTCAAGGGTAGGATTGAGTAGCTCTAGCTTAGAGAATACAGGCATAGAGACTACGGTTTATATACGAAGGTTATGGAACGTCATGGAAACCCGTAGAAGGGACGGGTTGATGCGGGATGAAGAGAGATGTGACTCGGGGAAGCGTAAGGACTCGGGAGGAGTTGAAACGAGTCACATCCGCTGCGGATCTGTCGATCGGTGTCGATCAGAAGCAGCTGTCTATCAATGATTATCATGAAACGAAGAAGTGGCCGGAACAGCCCGAAGCGACAATGACAGCGGGGTCATTAGTCGGAAATGAAAAGAAGATGCGGTCCTTGGGAGTATCGACCTACATGCTGCATGGGAGTGGTCTGGGTAAGGCCAGACGAGATGGATAATGATCCATTGAGACTAAGCTAAGTAAAATAAAGAAAAGAAATGAACGGGGCCAGGTCAACTCGTAACACGCTCTTAAATCCTGGCGCCATCTCCTGCATGGTTCTTCTACCCCTGTCCAGGTCTTCACGGACCATAAGAACCTTACGTACTTCCGCACCCCCCAAAACCTCAACCATCAACAAGCCCGCTGGTTATTGGACCTTGCGGACTTCGACTACAAAATGATTCACGTTCCCGGATCTCTCCTCGCCGGTCCTGACGCTCTATCCCGCCGTCTGGACTTCCTCGCCCATGCGCCGGACAACACCCAGACAGTCCTCCTCCCGGACTCCATCTTCGTCTGTCTCATTGATTCTGCCCTCCGGGATCATATTAAGACTACGTCGAAAGACGACCCCCTGTTTCTTCAGACCCTTCAGGCCTTTGACGGTTCAATCCCCACCGCCTTTTGCTCCCGCCTTAGTGATTGGCAGTTGCATGAGGGCATTCTGACCTATCAAGGTCACATCTATATTCCCCCTGTCGCCGGGTTGCGACAGTCCATTCTCCAGCGGTGTCATGACCACGAGTCTGCTGGCCACCCAGGCTTCCTTAAGACCCGACAGCTTGTTGCGAGCAAGTTCTGGTGGCCTGGTTTGGCCCAGTATGTTCGCAAGTATGTCAAGGGTTGTGCCCTTTGCCAGCAGCACAAGGTCAACACCCACCCCATGATCCCTCCGCTCACCCCTACCAAGTCCACTGCTACTCGCCCCTTCCAGCAGATCTCCTGTGACATGATCATGGATCTCCCTGAGTCCGACGGTTTCATGGCTGTAATAGTCTGGGCCGACTACGCGTCTTCGAAGGGGGCTATTTTCTGCCCTACCACTAAAACGGCTACCGCAGAGGATGTTGCCGTCCTCTATTTTAAGAAGGTCTACCCCAGATTTGGCCTCTATGAGAAGATCATCTTGGATCGAGGCCCACAATTTGCTTCTCACTTCGCAAAAGAACTCGGTAGGCTTCTCGGATGTTCCCTTGTGTTATCCACTGCGTATCACCCCCAGACTGATGGGGAAACTGAGCGGATCAATCAGGAACTCAAGACCTACCTATGGATCTTTGCAGGAAATAACCCTACCACGTGGGCTGATCAGCTGATCCACGCCGAATTCGCTCACAATCACTGCCCTCATTCCGTCACCAGCAAATCCCCGTTTTACCTAATGATGGGATATGAACCCACTCCGGTACCCACCGTCCTCCCACTCACGGATCTACCCGCCATGGAAGATCGTATCAAGGAACTCACCGCTGCCCGCCAAGAAGCCCTTGCTGCGCATGAACTAGCTAGGCAAGTCATGGCCTCGCGGAACAAGAAGAATTTCACTCCGTTCGAAAAAGGTGACCAGGTCTGGCTCGAGGCCAGAAATTTGAAACACAACCTGACTCACCCGAAATTTGCCCCGAAACGCGAAGGGCCCTTTACCATCACCAAGGTACTGTCCCTGATCACCTACCAACTCCGTCTCCCCAAGATGTGGAAAATACATCCGGTCTTCCATGCCTCACTCCTCACCCTGTACAAGGAAAACTCTGTACACGGCCCCAACTTCCCATCACCCCTGCCTGACCTTATCGATGGAGAAGAGCAGTACGAAATTGAAAAGATCATACGACACCAGGGTTCCACTGCCCACCGACAGTTCCTTGTCTGCTGGCACGGCTTCACTGCCTCCGATGACACCTGGCTCCCGGAACGGGAGTTCAAACATGCACAAGCTACCCTCCAGAGCTATAAGAAGCTTCACCCCAAGGTCTTCCCTCCTTAGAACTCTACGTGCTGGTCTCTATGTGAGAATCACCAACTGAGCTCTAAACGACCTTCATACTCTTTTTAACATGTCTTACTCCCCCTCTACCGAGTCTTCCCTCACCGAGTCCTCAGTTACTTTCACCGACTCCGCTCTCCCGTCTCTTGAGGGAGTCGATGATTCCTCCCCACTAGCCTGGGAACTTTCCGTCCCCACCATACATCCCCCTATGGTTCTCGCTGATGATTCTACCAGTAACTCCACCACTCCTGGGTGGAACACCACGCCTCTCCCTTGGCCCTCTGTCCTCGACAAGGAAGAGAAGCCCAAGACTATCCTCTCTGTCAATATACTGCGTTTTGCATACCCCCTCAGGTCCGACCCGCTGTCTTGCGAGTCTGGACGTCTTCTCCAGACCCGCCTCTGCGACTCTCGCCTTGCAGCCACCATGCAAGCTCATTTAGATGTAGACTCTCCTCTCGAATCCTTGTACCTAGCCTTTTTACAGGTCTCTCGTCTCGACCCCATCACCTCCTTTACCTCTGCAAATGCCCAGTCGGAATTTTTCTCCACCCAACTTTGTCTTGTAGCCCGCCGTATCCGCTCATATCTTTTATCGGCCATGCACCAGCTTGATATGCTGGATTTCGTCGCTGACTTAGAACGCTATTCGCAGGACCTCGCTAGAGCTGGTCTCCCTCTTCCCCCCATTCGACCCTCGCTTCCAGTCGAAACCATCCTTGTTCCCTCGCTGGCTGAGCCTGTCGCTCCGACACCGTCTGCATCGTCCTCCCCATTATTGCCTAGCGAGATCAACCTTATAGACTGACTCGAGCGAGTTCATCTCATGAACGAAGGTGAGATCAGCCTTACCGCCGATCACCCCCTTTACAACGCATCCTGCTTCCATTGTCATCGCCTTGGACACTGGCGAATTGATTGCCCAGAGTACAAGTGCCCATTCTGTCTTCGCATGCGCCCCGGACACATTCAGAATCAGTGTCCCCTCCGTCGTTGCCCCCACCCACCTACTCCGTCCTCATCCTCTCAATCCTCTAGTTCCTCTCGCTCATCGCGAAGGTCGCACCGTCCGCGACCTCGCCCGCTCGCGTCCTGCATCCAGGATGAACCAGAGGTTGACTATACAGATGACGTGTGGGACGACACGGCCTACGCCAACGTCACCGGATCCCCCAACAGGGGCTACATCGACTTATGAAGCTCCGCAAACGGTGTTGCGAGGCATAAGAGGTGTTACGTTTTTCCCTACCTTGTCCTTTTCCACTACGCTTTCCTGACCTTATGCTTACCTCTTGCTTTGTATCCTGTCGTTCCGTCGTTCGAGCCCCGCCTGATGACATCTTTTATCTTTGTATTACTCATAACATTCTTGAATGTTCTCTCGACTTCCATCCTTTGTAAACGCTGACTCATCACAGTTCCTCATCATTCTACCAAGTTCTACGACTGACTCATCTTTGTTCTATGATATTCCACCCAGTTCTATTCAATTACCACGGCTCGTCTATTTAAACCGTAGCACTCGATCTGTAACACTAAGCTTGATCTTCTCAATTCAACGAGTTCTTGTGGACTTCACTTGATCCTCTCGCCTCAACCCTTGTCCACCCTTCGAGTCTACCTCAAGGGAAGCCCTCTAGTAGCACCACGGCTAGAGGAACTCTGCGTCATCCAAGCTTCCGACACCTCTTCCACTTGACTCCTTTGAGATCACGCCTAGCCTACGGTGAAGTGTAACAAGAGGGGGGTAATGTTACGATTTGACCTGGCCCCATTTATTTTCTTTGCTTTCTTACTTAGCTTAGTCTCAGTGGATCGTCTTCCGCTTCATCTGGCGCAACCCAGACGCGTCTCGCACGGCACATCAGTAGTTATCCCACGGACTGCATCATACATTTCATTTCTGACTAATGACCCCGCTGTCATTGTCGCTTCAGGCCGTTCTGGCCACTTCCCTGTTTCATGATAATCTTTGATAGACAGCTGCTTCTGATCGACACTGATCAACAGATCCACAGTGGATGTGACTCGTTTCGACTCATCCCGAGTCCCTAAGATTCCCCGAGTCACATCTCCTTTCATCCCTTGTTCACCTGTCTCTTCTACGGGTTTCCATGACCTTCTATGACTCACGTATATAAACCGTAGTCTCTGCGCTTGTATTCCCTAAGCTAGAGCTACTCAATCATATACTTGAGATAACTCCTTCACTTGATCTCCCAAGTCTGGGATAAGACTCGTCCTCTTTGGACTCATCGCATCCTTCGACGCTGAGTGTGCTCTTCGTGAGCAGATACCTCGCCCGAAGGTCCTCGTCGTACTGTAGCATCACGAACGCTGGTACTCCTTAGTCCCTCGACCTCATCTTGAGTCTACGCTTGACCCTATCCAGGCCAAGCGTAACAGGGTCATCCTTTGAGGTGGTCTTGATGTGACCCCAGAGTGTGGAATCAATGAGCCAGACAAAGATGGAGTCTGGTAGGAGGACAGTCTGAGTGTTGTCTGGAGCATGTGCAAGAAAATCCAGACAATATGAAAGGGCATCTGGGCCAGCAAGGAATGATCCAGAGACATGGATCATCTTGTAGTCAAAGTCCGCGAGGTCAAGTAACCAGTGGGCTTGTCAATGGTTGAGGTTTTGCAGGGCACAGAAATATGTAAGGTTCTTGTGATCCATGAAAACCTGGATCGGGGTGGGCAAGCTGTGTAGGAGGTGGCACCATGCTTTCAAGGCACGGATGATGGCAAGGAGTTCATGGTCATGAATGTTGTAGTTTCATTTCACAGGGGAGAACGACTGGGATAGATATGAGCAGGGGTGCCAAGCACTGTTCTCATTGGTCTGTAAAAGAATGCCACCTGTGGCCATGCCAGAGGCATCGGTCACGATGGCAAAGGGAGCGGTGGTGTTGGGGAGTCAAAGGATGGGCTTGGAAAGGAATAGCTCTTTGAGGCAATGGAACGCTGTTTCTTGTGGTTGGTCCCAGTGCCATGGTTGAGTTTTCTTAGTGAGGTCAATGAGGGGGCGAGCAATGGTGGAGTAGTCTGGAATGAATTGCTGATAGTAGTTGGCAAATCCAAGGAAGAACTGGACTTCCTTGACTGAGGTCAGTGCAGGCCATGAGGTGATCCTGTCAAGTTTGACCGGGTCCATGGTGAGCTTGCCAGGGAAAAGGATCATGCTGAGGTAATCCACCTGTTCCGTGGCAAAGGAACATTTGGATAGGCAGAGGTGGAGGTTGAGCTCTTCCATTCACTGAAGGATCCTCTTGGTCCACTCAGTATGAAGCTGCTCATTTGGGGAGAAGATAAGGAGGTTGTCCATATAGATGATGAGCCATCCTTCTGAGATCATGTCCCAGAATGAATCATTCATGAATTGCTGGAACGTGATGGAGGAGTTGGTCATCCCGAAGAACATGACCATCGGTTCAAAAAGGCCCTTGTGGGTAAGGAAGGCACCTTTCCATTGGTGTCCTTCTTTGATCTGGACATTATTGTATCCCCAGTGGATGTTGAACTTGGTAAAGACTTTTGCATCTTGCACCTTATTGATGAGGTCATCAATTCTGGGGAGGGGGTATGCATCTTGGATGGTCTGGTCATTAAGCTTTCAATAGTCCATGCAGGGTTGAAGTTTGGGGTTGCTGGTGGAGTCAAGTTCCTTCTTCTGAATGAAGAAGAAGGGGGATGCCTGGGGTGAATTTGAGGGGCAGATGGCCCTGGACCAGAGATTCTCTTCTAGGAAGGCTTCAGTGGCTTCACGTTCCTGTGGCAAGAGCAGGTATAATTTGCCTATATGGGTTCGAAGCCTTCCTTAAGGTTAATCTCATGATTGTAAGTCTGTTCTGGTGGGAGTTGTCCAATAGGTCGTTCTTCAAACACCTTTCAGAATTGCTCGTACTCCACTGGGAGGATGACTTTGGGCTTCTTGTTGAACTCTGCCTGCACAAGCTGCATGGCAGAGGTGATCTTGGCAATGACCAGAGAGCCTAAGGGATAGAACTGTGACCCACACCATTGGATCCATCCTATGCAATAATGATCATGAGCTCACTGACAGAACTCACTCTCCGATTCTTTGTCGAGATATTCGTAGAGCTGAGCGTGGTCGACGCAGTTGACCTTGACTTGGCATGGGGGGGTCCAGTCAAAGCTGGGTCTCTTGAATCAGTCACTAAACTTGGAGGTAGTGACGTTGTGTTCTTGGAACAGAATCTTGGATTGATCACAAGACTCTGGGATGTTGATTGTCTGTTTGAACCAGTTGATCTGCAGATTTGTGGTGTGGAGCCAAGGGAGTCCGAGAATGACATTCTCACTTCCACAAGACATGACGTGGAAGAGAACCTTCTAAGTGATCCCTCCAGTATTGGCATAGAGGGTACAGGTGAAGCAGATGGCTCTGTGGGAGTTGCTGGATTGGTCTACGTTCCAAACCAGGATGGGTTTTGAAAGTCGGGTGATGGGGAGTTTGTGCTTTCACATGAAGTCCAAGTCTATGCATGAGATATTGGCACCACTGTCAATCAGGGTGTGGGTGTCAACGGCTTTGGGGGAGTGCACAGGTATGATGAGCTGAACTGGGATCTGCATGGATTTGTGAGTCTCAGATACTAGTACATTGGCACATCTAGGAGGAGTCTGCATTGATGGGGTCCTCTGCTCTAAAAATCCTTTTGGGTGAAGGAGACTCTAGCTACTGACTCAGCTTCATCATCATCATCCTCACAGTCAGCTAGCTCTGGGACATCATCCTTCTTGACCTTTCGGGTCTTCTTAAGGTTCTTGGAAGAGCCATAGGCCTTGCACTTCTTTGCCATGTGGCCGGTCTGGTGGCATCGGAGGCAATGGCCTTCCTTGAAACACTTCTGCCTTTCAGCTTTGGTGAGCTTGGGGAAAAGATGGACCATGTCAACGTCCATGGCATCAGGGTCCTTTTCTTCTTTCTTGGCATAGGACAACATGTAAGTAGTGCTGGGCTTCTTGTGTTGCTGGGCAATTCCGCAAGCATGGCGGTGGTGAGAATCAAAGAGGGCAACCTTCTTGTACCAATCAGCTACCTTAGTGGGTGGGTTCTCCATTTGGAGAACATTGAACATCAGATCTTCAGGTATACCCGCAGAGTAATAGGAGACTAGAACCGAATCATCAGTTACTCCTGCGATGGATACCTTGGACCTAAATTGGGCAGTGTAGTTAGCTAAGGAAGGGGAAAACTTGCCCTTCTTTCCAGGGATCATGCGTTTGGTGGCAAGCCAGGTAAGTGCATTGGTAACCAATTCTGAATGGGAGAAAACTCCTTCAAACTCGGTGATGGAGTCGGACCACTTCCCAAAAGAGAAGCCTCCAGCTGCGACTTTGGATTCTCTGAAGGTATCTGCCCAAGTAGAAGCTGTACCTTTCTTCATGAAAGAGAGTATGTAGGCGATTTGCCTAGCATCATCATTGTAGATTTCTGTGTTGATGGATAGGTACAATTGTACTGAGTGTAGCCAAGGCTTCACTTTCATGAGGTTTCCATTGAAGTCATCAGGGACTCCAAGATGGATTTCCATGGGCTTGGTTCCCATAGTGGGAGTCTGGGGCTGGGCTGTGGGTGGTGCTGTGGGTGGGAATATACAACTGCTTTGAGCAATCGGTGTCGGTGACAGTGGGGTGGGTTCACGAGGAATAACTGCTCCAGCTGAAAGCTGGTGAGACAGTAATTGAGAGAGTTCTTGGGATTCTGCTTCCATGGAGGAAGAACGCAGCTCGAGGTTGGGGTTGGGATTATCAGAGTTTTCAGTGGAAACTTCTGAGTCTGATGATTCTGAGGATTCAGCAGTGGGCTGTTCTGTGGCTCTCCAAGAGGTGGAGATTGGTGGCAGTCAGGCCGAGGAGGAGGGCCTACTCGATGGTAGCCATGACATGGTAAGCTAGAGCTTTTGTTACACTTGGCCCAGGTAGGGTCAAGCATAGACTCAAGGGGTGGTTCTGGGACTAAGGAGTACTAGCATTCTTGACACTACGGTACGACTAAGGACCTTTGGGCAAGATATCTGCTCACGAAGAGCATGCTCAGTGTCAAAGGATACAATGAGTCCAAGGAGGACAAGTCTTATCCCAGTCTTGGGAGATTGAGCATAGGAGTTATCTCAAAGGTAGGATTGAGTAGCTCTAGCTTAAGAAGTACAAGTGTAAAGACTACGGTTTATATACTTGGGCCATAGAAGGTTGAAGAACCCTATGGAATGAGTGGGAAAGTACGGAACAAAAGGAGACATGACTTGGGAAGTGTAAGGACTCAGGGTAAGTCAGGGTGAGTCATGTCTGCTGTGGATCTGTCAATCAATGTCGATCAGAAGCTGCAGTCAATCAAAGATCTACATGAAATAAAGAAGTGGTCGGAATGACCCGAAGTAACCATGACAGCAGGGTCATTAGTCAGAAATGAAACATATGATATGGTCCGTGGGATAATGACCTACGTGCTGTGAGAAAGTGGTCTGAGTAGTGCCAGATACGATGGACAATGGTCTATTGAGGTTAAACTAAGTAAAGAAAGAGTAAAGAAATAAACAGGCCAGGTCAAGTCATAACAGATAGTAATATGAGTGACAATGAATGATGGACAAGACATGGTGAGAATCCAATGAGATGAAAACTGAGTCTAGATACATGGATTAAGTAGTTCAGAGAAGTCCAAAGTGATACCAAGCAATGTATGAAATAAAAGGAACAAGTCCTAAATGAGTGAGATAGTCTCTAATAAAGTCTGTAAGCATTCAGAAAGATAGGAAAAGTCCTAGATATCATCAAAGAGTAGTTCTAAAGTGAAGAAAATAAGTTCAGAGCTTTGGAATAAAAATTGTGAACTGAATGTCAGGCTAGAAACATTGCACTGGAAATGGTAGACTTGGACTGCAATGCACTGTGAGGAATGCATGGATATATGGGATTGTAGATCCAGGGAAATACAAACCTCTACAATAGGTGATAATGAGAAGACACATGATGACAGGAAGACAGGTAATGGCAGGTGATGATAGGAGATAGGTTGCTACTATGCCCACTTCTTTTGAGCCAAAGGTCCAAAAGATATTTCCATCCATGGGCAGAGCACTTGCAATATCAAAAAGGATGATCTCATTCACCAACTCCTTCAACAGACCTCTCTTATCATCTGGGATAAAGCAGGTTCTCAACACCATCATGTGGTTGGATCTGTGGATTGTACTTTGAGAGACTTGCTCAACATAGATAGGTCATTTGGAGGCCTTACTGTTCTGCAGAGTGGTGACTTCAGACAAACACTTTCTGTCATTCAGCATGATTCAAGAGAGCAGATTGTTCCAGCTACTCTCACCCACTCCAATCTTTGGCATCATATGAATGTCCACTATCTTCATCAGAACATACACCTTGGACAGGATTCTGAATGTGATAAGTAGGCATAGAGACTTCTTCACATTGGTGTAACTGATGGAGATCTCATGCTGCCTGAACACATGTATTGTAGTGAAGACATGCATTTCCTCATCAATTCCATCTATTCTGATCTCCTCACTGGAAACCACCATTCTCAGTTCCAGAAATGTCCAGGTCCATGAGATCAATGCCACCATTTTGGAATCTATTGCATCTCAGGAGAAGCTCACCTATCTTAGTGCAGACTCAATCACTGATCATGAATATGACTATGTCTTGCCAGAGGTTCTCCATACTCTCAATCCCTCTGGATTTTCCATTCATCAACTGGAGCTCAGGAATGGTACATCACTTATGCTGTTGCACAATCTGGATCCTCTTCATGGTCTTTATAATGGAACTTGCTTGAGGCTGATTATATCCATTCAGAGAATTCTGGAGTATTGAGTATTGGGTAGAGAAGGTGGTAATAATGTGGTCTTGATTCCTAGGATGGCCCTTGACTCTGATTTGGAAGATTCTCCAGTTCCTTTTTGTCACCTCCAATTTCCTGTTCATCTGGCCTATGCTATGACCATTAACAAGGCTCAAGGTCAAACTGTTCAACATGTTGGTCTTAACTTGAGCACTCCTGTT
>JBBPSV010000045.1:0-42869 GCA_038093795.1 Retiboletus fuscus
AGCGATAAATGATGACGACGAATGAAAGGGGTAAAGATAACTACTTGTAAGTGGTATGAAAGGAGACCAACGAAGACCGAACGAAAGGACTAATAGACCGGACGGGACTAACCAAGGACTAAGAGACTGGGTGAGGAAGGACAGACCAGACTAGGTAAATGATGACCGGATGGAGTGTACACAACGATGGACAGTCTGTAGGATGTGGTGAAACGATGGGATACGACACTAGAGACGTACAAGTCTCTACATCCGCGGGGTACTTGAATACTGACTGTCCCCAGTCAGTGGTGTGGCGTGGGAAACACGGACAATGCGGGGTTTGAATACGCAGTCTTGACATGTCAAGCAGCTTGACCGCGTTGCGTCGCTCCACTTCTTTCTCACTCTCTTCCATCATCATCATCCACCACCATGTCCTCCAAACAGCAGTTCGCAAGCCGGCTCGCCAACCTCCAAGTCATGACTGACATAGGCGCAATCGCACGAAGGGACGCGTGCCACAAATTGAAGAATGCCACGGACCAGCTCGAAGTGGAAGCGAAGTCCTGGCCCGACGACAGGGAAGACCTCAAGGACGACATCGACTCGTGGTTGGGGAGGTTCGGGTCAGCGATGGTGCGTGTCCGGTCTATTCTGGTCACACGTGGGTGCTAAACGAGACAGGAATGGTCTAGGACGCATGGGAGACCGCCAAGAAAGAAGGGGACGTGCTATACATCGATACCAACATGGACGACGAGATCGCGGCCGAGGTCGTCAAAGCCGAACACCAATACGCGAAGTGGATGGAGTTGAGGAACATGCCGCCACCCGTTGAAGAATCCGGACTGTCTGTGGCGATGCAAGAGTCCACGATGGAGACCGACGAAGTCAAGAAGAGCGTAGTGCCCGAGGTGGAGAAGGAGACAACGGAGACCGACGAGGTTGAGGAGGGTGTGATGCCCGAGGTGGAGAAGGGGACAGTGTTGTCTGGCGTTGGGTCGGTCGCTGCGTCGGTCGTGTTGTCTGCACGCAAGGTACGTGGTGTGCTAATGGACTTCGACGACGGACTAACGGCAGTCTAGCGAGGGCGGACTGACGAGGACATGGACGAGGACGAAGAGGCCGCTGCCCCCAAAAAGAAGACCGTCGTTGCCAAGGACGTGGGCCCGAAGACCGCAACGGACTACCCGCTGTGCAAGCTGTGCACCAGAGTTGGCGTCGCAAGTCAGTGCTCGAGGGGAAAGGGGATGGCATGTACCCGCTGCGGGCACCTCAAGGTCGGCTGCAGCAACTTGGGTGGTCGGAACGTGCCGAGGAGGGAGTCGACGATGGCGGTCGTACTCGAGGCGACAAAAGGTACGTGGTCCCGGACTCTGCGTAGATAGTCCGGTTTAACTTCTCATCAGTGGGGAGACCAGTCCGGCCCAAGGCTAAGGCTGGTCTAGCAAGCGGGTCGCGTCGCCCATCAACGTGGACACGGACGACGATATCGAGGAAGAGACGCCCGTCAAGACAAAGGGAAAGGGGAAGGCGGCGACGAAGAAGGCGTCCAGAAGGACCGCAGTCCAGAAGAAGTGGGACGAGCTCGCTCGGCGGCTCAACGCTGCCAATGCCCAGCTCTTCCAGATTCAGGCCAACCTCAAGGTGTTGGAGGTGGAGCAGGATGGGGTGATGGCAGAAGTGGGCAAGATAGTCGCCGAGTTGGAGGAGCTGGACGTCTAGGGTAGTCCGTCGTCATCGTTGTCTAGTCTGTCCGTGTGTGCAAGTAGTCCGTCGAATGTATCATCTGTCTGGTCTCGAAGTAAGGTGAACGAAAACGTAGTACGAACGAAAGTAAGTAAGAAAAACGATTACGAAAGGGAACGAAAGTAAGTAAGAAAAACGATTACGAAAGGGAACGATACGCGGGATACCACCCGGCTTGGCTTTGTCGGTCTTCTTTCGTCGTCTATACCTACCGGACTGTCCTCAGTCTTGTGACAGTCTTTGGTATGATGCTCGGTCTATCGTAATTAAGGTGCGCGGTGTCTCGGGACGCGTGCGAAACAAAGCGGGTACATGGGTTAGATACATGGTGAGACACGGAAGGAAGGAAACGGCGTAATAGTTTGTTTTATTCGTGGTTTTGTTCTTTTTCTCTTTTTCAGTGGTATATGGTATCGAGTGTCTGTGGTTCGGTTTTTAGTAATTATGAGTGTGTGCGTAGTGTCACCGGTCGAATCCCAGGGTAAAACAGAGGTTACGACGGTCGGTGTGTTGTATGATAAGACCGGTCGAGGATCGATGAAAACATATAAGACCGGTTTATAGACCGGCGCAGCGTCGAATGAACGTAATGATGCGAAACAAGAATGAACTTAAAATAACGAGTGAGCGACAAAGGTAAGCGATACTCCCCCCCCACAGGACTTAGCTGATGGCCTCCTGGCCATAGACCAGTAAGCGGACTAGGTCAAGTGGGATGGGAACGAAGGGATGGGAAAAGTAAATCACGTCGTGGGTGCGACGGGCGAACAAACGGTGACTGTGTTCAAAAGGGGATAAGTGCGGCCGAGGAATCGTAGTAAGAGGTAAAGTGGCCGGACTGTGCATGGTGTGACGAAAGACCGGAAAGCGAGGCAAAGGACGGTCAGACCGAGTAGTAGGGTAATGAAAATGATAAACGACGTGACCAGGTAGAAAGTGATAACATCGGTCTGAGGGACATCTGTCTGAGACGAAATGATAGTATGAGTATATGGCGGTGGTGGTGAGCGAGTCCGACGTAAATCGGTCAGCATGGGTGAAACGGTAACGGACGACGATTGTACAGTAGTATACGGCGGTAATGAAATGACAGACGATGACGATGACGGTAGTCCAGTAGAAAACGAAGACAGTGGCGATGACGACGATGGTTCAGTGGGAACGGACAAAGACCGATGACGAAGTAACGACGAAGAAGATGAAGATGATAAAGGTAAAGAAGAATCCGGTAACAATAGACCGGTCGGCGAGAACGATGGTAATAAAACTGTGACCGTGGGGTACTTGGGCATGATAGCCACCGGTGCGACAGGAACGGCTGTGGATATGGCTGTGGGGGTTACAGATGGTCGTATGTCAGCAACAATGGATCCGGATGAAACAGACTGTGGTTCTGGGACCTCCCTCGGGGAGACCGAGTTCGATGACGACGACTCTATGGGAGTCCGGAGGGTAGTCCGAGAGCGATCTACAGAATGGTCAGCGTTCAGGACGGTCAGGGATGGAATACTATCGGCTGGATGCATTGGCTGAGCGCATGAGGTAAAAGCTGTCTGTGAAGACTCGGCTGCGTGGATTGCGTCGACAGACGCCCGTATACAGGAGCATCCCGGTAGGTGAGGGATTGGCGATTGGTCTGGCAGGTACAGACGGCCGTTCGTGCCTCTGAGGACTTTACCAAAGCGGATGTATTCAACAGCGTGTAGGTAGTTGCGGACGAAGTGTCCCGATGCACCACAGAATGCACAGGTCTGTGAACCGTTAGCGACAGAGTTCGGGTGAGCGTTAGCAACATGTGACAATGAAAAGGATCGAAGTCCGGTAGGCGAAACAGATAGACCGGGTGGTGACGGCATTAGTCCGGATGGCGGCAGTGACGATCTTGACGGATGGAGCGTGGTCAGCGTCAGTGATCTGGACTGCAAATGGCGATCAGTCATATGGAAATACCACAGGTAATTCCACGTGCGCAGCTGAGGGCAACGAAGGGAAGAAGTGGGCCTGAAGTGGGAGATACTCACTTCTAGGAGAGTGTAAGGTTGTAAGCGTAGGCTGAAGTCCTAGTAGCTGACTGGGTGTTCTGAGTAGGAATAAGACTTGTATTGTGAGAGTGAAGACACGTCCTTCTTATAGGACATCATGTCTGTATGTACATATGTACATCTCTATCATAATAGGTAAGTCCATGGAACATCAAGGAATGTCATGGAACGTATGTGTAATACATTTGTAATGTATTGGAAATAGTCTTGGTAATGCCAAGACATTTCTCAGTCAGCTATCATCCTATTGGATGATAAGATATCTGTTATCTATGATGTCATATATGATGAGTAATAGATATAGCGTAATGGCCTCTGTCCAGGCCCTCCTAGAATCATGGTAGTTGATAAGAAAGATAAGATATGAATACCATGATTTCCGATACTCCTCCTCGCTATTTCAATTGCGATTTGGGATAAGGCGTGAGTCCGATGCGAGTGCGGTTGAGTTCGAACTTCTGCCATGTGAGATTCTTCATGAAGATATCTGCTAGCTGTTCTTGTGTTGGAACATAGAACAAGGATATCTCTCCAAACTCCTGGACGGCATCTCGAATGTAGTGATATGAGATTCCAATGTGCTTGGATCATCCTTCCTGAGCTGGGTTTGAAGCGAGGAATATTGCACCTTGGTTGTCCACTAGTAGTGGTACTGTCTTGAGCGTAAAACCAAGTTCGGATAGGAGATTCCTGATCCATGCAACTTGCTTCGCAACTTCTGTCATTGCGATGTATTCTGCTTCTGTGGAAGAATGCACTACGCGCTTTTGTCGTCTCGATAGCCATGAGACTATGCAGTCCGCAAAGTGGATAGCATATCCTGTGGTGGATCTTCTAGTCTCCAAGTCTCTGGCCCAATCGGTATCACTGTAACTCAAGAACCCTTTCTTCGTCTCTGGCGTTCTCCCCTTGTATAATAGACAAAGTGTCTTTGTCCCAAGGAGGTAGCGGATGATATATAACGCCATTAGCTTGTGCTTCTCTGTAGGGTTTGCTGAGAACTGTGACATCTTGATAACGGCAAAGGCGAGGTCCGGTCTGGTTCCTAGCATAGCGTATAGGATAGAACCGATGATGGACTGATACTCAGTGCGTAGTTTGGCTGTGGCAGTGTAGTCATCTGCTGCAGGTGAAGGATTATAGCCTGATGGTAACGGTGTCCTAGCAGGCTTAGCGTTTTCAAGACTGAAACGCTTGATGATCTTTTCGATATACTTGATCTGGTCAAGTCTCAGGGTTTTAGCTGTGCGATCCCTGGTGATCCTCATGTTGAGGTATTCCTTCACTTCTCCTAAGTCTCGCGATTCCCATCGTTTCATGAATATAGCTTTCTCGGTGAGGACGAGAGTATCGTTGCTGCCCATGAAGAGTGCGTCGTCAACATATATGATAAGAACGATGAGATCTTCTTTAATGAATTTGACGTAGACTCCTGGATCTGAGTATGTTTGCTTGTATCCGAACTCCAGTAGAGTCTTGTGTAGAGCTTTGTTCCATTGAAGTGCTGCTTGCTTCAATCCATATATCGCTCTCTTTAATCGGCAAACTTTTTTCTCCTGTCCCTGTTGAACAAAACCTTCTGGCTGCTTCATGTAGATCTCTTCGTCAAGCTGTCCAAAGAGGAAGGCAGTCACGACATCCAGTGCGTGGATGAGCCAATTCTGTTGGCATGCTATGGCAAATAGTAACCTTGCTGTCTCGAAGCGAGGTACTGGTGCAAAGGTATGTTCATAATCCAATCCGAAGACTTGTGTAAAGCCTTTTGCGACGAAACGTGACTTCTTGCGTCCATTTGACTTGACGACATACGTCCATCTTCCCGTAATGGGCGTTCATCCTGGTGGTAGGTCTGTAAGTTCCCATACTTCTCTTTTCATCAACAATTCCATCTCTTCTTTCATCGATTCATGCCAGTCATGCTGCTCTGACGGTGGTAACTTGGCAACGTCTCGGTAGTGTACCGGTATGCCGATGGCATGTGCAGCTGCTACTGCATGAACTTGAAACCATTGAGCACTATACATCTGACCTAAGTCATCTTGCTCGTTGGTTGGTCTCGAGTCTTTGCTCAGTTCACTTGACTCCTCCTGAAGTAGATCCTTCCCGGATGTGAGATCTTTCTCGATATCCATGGGTGGTCTATCTCCATAAGCGTTATCTGGTTTCGACGTAGGCTTCTTAGCTCTACCAGATCATCGTGGTTCAGGGGTTGTAGGTCTCTCCTGCTCCTCTTGATGGCTCTCAGATCTCGTATGATCTGGTCTCCTCTGGTGAGGTAGTTGTCGATGATCGACATCCCACTCCATCTTAGCTCGTCTGGGTGGAAGCCATGAGGATGGTCTAGGTGTCTTGGGTTTAACGTATGCCCCAGGATAATCAGGAGGTTCTCTAGGTGGTGGATCCATTGTCGGTGGATCTGGTTCTTCGTCCATTGGGACGTAAGATTGATGAGAGTCTGGTGATGAGTGTCAAGTGGAAGGTGTAGATGATCTAGATGATCTAGAGTGTTGCGATCTCTGATCTGGAGGTAATGGTTGGTTATGCAGATCTCCTCGAGCTCTGACTCTTATGCCAATAGGAAGAGAAGCGTCCTTCTCTGTAGAGTCTTTCTCTTGGGATTCGATGTTGTCGTTATCTTCATCCTGTGAAGGCGGATTGTTGGGTAGTTTGTTGTACGCTTTGCTGGGACGATGTGGAAAGGTGAACTCGTTAAATGTGGCGGTCGATGAGATGATAACCCGTCTTCTTGTCTTCGACCAGAAACGATAGGCTTTGGTGTTGGATTCATATCTGATAAATGTCATCTCCTCTGCCTTCGGCTTTAGTTTGTTGACACGTTGGTCTTTAGGTATAAAAACATAAGCCAGTGACCCAAACACTTTGAAGTATGATACATCTGGAATGTTTCCACTCCAGAGTTCAATAGGTGTTCTCCAATTGATACGTCGCATGGGTTGACGATTGTATAGGTGAAGTGCTGTCTCCACCGCATCTTGCCAAAATATGCCAGGTAGTCTGGCATGGTGCCTCATAGCTTCTGCTTTCTCCATGATAGTCCAATTGAAGTGTTCAGCTCTTCCATTCTGCTGTGGGAGGTGTGGAATGGATGTCCTATGAACAATCCCTTTGGTCGTGAAGAACGCCGAAAGATCTTGATTAAGATATTCCCCTCCTCGATCTGAGCGAACAGAGCGGAGTGTGTAACCTGTCTGGGTCTCGGCCCAAGCAACCAGTGCTTTAAACCGGGTAGGAGCATCAGATTTTTGTGCGAGAAAAGCACAAGCGGCAAAACCGGAGTAATCGTCGATAAAGGTCATGATCCACTTGGCCTTGATCCGTGACAAAGTCGGCAGTTCAACTAGGTCAGTGTGGATCTCTCCAAGTAGAGTGGTGGCTCTCTTGGATGAGGCAGGTAATTCTCATTCATGCATCTTTCCCATGATGCAACCAGGGCAAGGAGGATATGACGCTGGTGGTGAAGGGAATAGTGGTACACCTTTGGTAGATAGGTGTGCATGACGAAGGGCATTTTTCGACGTGTGCCCGAAATGCATGTGCCACAAATCGTAATTCCGCACATCTTGTAACGACTTGATCCCACCATCTGGAGTAATCGACAGAGACTGAAACCAGTGGAGAGGATTGTTTGGTAACAAAGCAGACGCCTGTATTACCAAACATCGTTCGCTATCCCAGATCTTGGTAGTTTCTTTAATCTCGCACTTGTAGCCATTCTGAGTAAGTGCGGTAACCGATAATAATCAGTGTGATGCATCTGGTGCATACCATACTCCATTGAGTACAATGATATGCGAGGGTTTCTGTGAGAACAGTTGTAGAATGCATACCATTCCTGGTCCAATCATTTTCATGATGGCACCGTTGGCTGTATTAGCTATTCTCTCAGTTGTCCCGAGGTCACAGAAGTCATCTAGGTATGGTGTGATATGGTCAGAGCAACCACTATCCACCATCCAGTGATCCTTGACGAATGTTGAATCTTTACTGCCAAGGATGAATAGTCTTGAGTAATAGTCAACGTCATAGTTGTCATTCCAATCATCATAACTAGGGACATAAGAACCAGCACATTGTGCCTCATGACGATCATGGTAGTCCCATTTCCATTCTCCGTTCGCTTTGCGACGGGTATCTCCATAGAAGTCCTCTTCAATAACTCCATCTCCTTGTGAGGAGGTCTCGCGGCCCTTAGAAAGGTGCCTCGGTGTAGAAGGTGGAGTTGGTCTGAAACCGCTTGGCTGGTTTAGGCAGTCCAAGTCTATCGATCAGGGATGTAGATCCTGATGCTATCCCCATTCCTTCGTCTTCATCGTTCCTATCTCCCCATCCGGCGGCAGCTGTGGTTGATTCGACCTCTTCGTGGTCGAACTTGTAAGCCTGAGCAGGTAACTCAAAGTCCTGTTCGGCATAGTCTTCATCATACCCCCTGTTGTACTCTATGATGTGGGCGAATCCATCAACCTCGTGCGCTTGTGCATGGCCCCGCTGTCCACGACCTCTTCCTTTACCTCTACCACGCTTTTGCTGGCGTGTCTGGAAGTTCTGCCTATTGTGGGCAGCTTGCTCATTTGAGCGTTCCTGTTGGTAAGGGTGAGTGTTACCTCTTTGGTTACCTCGTCCCCTTCTCCCTCCTCGATTCATGCCTCAAGTGGGGTAGCCTCCTCTCTGAGGCTGTACCTGTCCATTCCAGAGCCGTTGCTGTAAAGGTGGTGGACCTCGTTGAATAACATTGGTCCTATGCGCCTCGGATTCTTGTCTGGTTTGTATGTAGTGAGCGCGAAAGGTAAGGGGAGTGCGTGTTGCACCTCGAAGTTGCAGTTCTGATGCAATCTTCAGTACGATCTCCTCAACTTTAAAGTTGGCTAGGGTTGTGGTTTGAGTGATGGTAGATAGGAAGTTTGCCCATGAAGGTGGTAGTTGGGCAAGTATAAACATGGTGCGGAATTGATCCTTTAGGTCTAATCCTGCAATAGCCATATCGTTGAAGTTCTTCTGGATCTGGTTCACCACAGTGACAACATCGCTGCGCTTGTTCATGTGGTGAGACATGGCTTCTTTGAATAAATAGAACTGGCCTGCGACTCCAGTGGTGCCATATAGTGTGGCTAGCTTGTCCCATAGGTCCTTGGCTAAGGACGGACAATCGACGAGAACGTTGTTAATGTTCCTTGGGGCGTATTCCCAGACAACGAGATGTTGTAGCTCTGGTGAGATATAGACCGACATGGTCCCCAGAGTTCGTGCATCGTGTTGCTTCCACTTGAGTCTATCCACGAGTAGTCCAGCTGGGTCGGCATTAAAGAGTCCAGCGTGGGTGGTGTCTCCTGTAATCCAGGAGTATGTGCCTATAACGTTAAGAGTGCTGCGGATGAGCTGGGTCCAGAGATTATAGTTAGAAGCTCCTGTAAGAACTGGAATGCGGGATTGGATTGAAGAGTCGATCTTGAACTTGGAGATGGATGGAAGTGCCATGGTGGTTTAATCGAAGATGATTGAGAATATAAACTGTTCAAAAGAATCAAGGTCAGTACTCGCATATTCTAACTGAGAATAGGATGGAGTATGTGTAGGAATGTCCAGAGTATGGAATATCGGTAAAGGTGATAGAAGAATGTGGAGCAGGGTAAGGTTGTGCTGGGCAAGGAGTGCTGATGGTGTTGGTTCTGGACGTTGTATTGTAGATAGTGACTCAAACTGGACAAAGTCCAAGCTCTCCACATAATGTGGGTTGATAATACAAACGTCGTCGGTGATGTAAAGGAATTCCTGATCGCAGGATTCATAGAACCATTCAAAAGAGTATCATGAATAAGAATTCATGATTATAAAAGAATCAGCAGCTCCTGGAAACCTCTCAGAGTTGTGCCCTAATCCTGGCTGCAAATCTCTTGTGTAGCAACCTCCTAGGTATCTCGACATGGGCCATCTTGACCCTAATCGGTTTCTTCTTAACCCGTCTCTGTGGAGCTTGATGAGGTCGTAAAACCCGTCTAAGTCTCTCATCTTCTTGCAGAATGCCTTCAATCTCTTTGAGTTCCCGATTAAGTCTCTGTACTTCCTCCCTAGCTCGTTCACCTCCTCTAGTGAGGGCATTTATCTCCTGTTCCTGGTCCTTAATCTTCGTTAGCGAATTGATATAGAGCTGATAATAAGGGTGTTGCGCTTTGAAGCGCAATCTGTGGTACTCATCGAATTGCCTATTCCACTCTCTCTGCGTCAGTACTTCACCAATCTCGTATCTCTGCTCAGCAGGTATGACGATGTCGTCGTAAGGATCTGTAGGGAATGGGTTTCCAATCCATCCGTAGTGATCAAAGTCATGAAAGTTGACTTTGAGAGATCCGAGGAGATTGATGAAGTCATTGTTCATAACAAAGTGGTCTCGACGCAGGATTTCGTATCCTTGGAAGTGAAGAGGGATATGAGGCATTAATTCATATGAGTCGACAGGGAATGCAAAGCCGGCGCTTTCGTAGTAGGATGCGATGGTCTCTCCGCGATATGCGAAGGTGTTGAAGTATCGTGGGGTGTCGAAGTTTCTTGTCTCGAGTTCTTCACAGGGTATCTGAACCGGAAAGACGACTCGGTTCGTGATTGAAACTCGGTTTGAAATGATAGGGATCTGGAGAAGAACCTTGGGAAAGACAATGAGGTTACTTTCTCCATTATCAAGATGAACTTCGACTGTCATCGGATCCTCTGTCGCTAAGTCTAGCAACGTATTGGGATCTTCCATCTCTTCGTCATGCCAGTATGTAACCTGGAGGGAAGGCACGCACAACGGGCTGAGGTGGTGGAAGAGATGGCAGTTCTCCCATCAAAGAGCGTCTGGAACGAGTAGTGGGGCTTGCATGTTCGATCGCGTCGATTATCTGGTAAGGAGGAGGAAGTGGAGTTGATGGTATATGAATGTGAAGAGCTGGTGGGGAAGGTGCAGGAAGTGGCGGCAGTATAGGCTGGTCGGGTGGTCCGACGTTAGAAATCCAGGCAGGTTCGTGATCTGGATTTCCGTCACTGTCGTAATCGGGAGAGGATTGAACCAAGGTCTCTTCCTCAGTATTCTGCTCAGGTGTGGTAGGCAGTGTGTCCGGTAGTTCGGCGAATGGTCTCTGAGATTCTGGAGTAGATAGGATAGGGGGAGAAGGCGAAGGTGGTTGGAATGGGAGAGAAGCCAAAACTGATGCGGAAGTGATCTGACACAGACAAGCCTGATCTATCGCTGTATAGCGACAACACCTGATACACCTTGAAGATCCACAAGGGCAGATCTCTCCTGTCTCTAGCAGGGTTCCGCAAGCGTCACAAGGAATGTGATCGAGCGGTCCAGGGACTCTGGTGAAGTTCCCGACTCATCTCCGTGGGAAGTCTGTATGATCTAATCGTACCTCTTGAACCACGTCATCTGGATAGACGGTTGTCGATGTGGTCAAGGTATGGGTGGAAGAATGAGTACGATAGATCAGTGTGATGCCACGGGTATCAGAAGCAAGTCTGAATATAATAATAAACGAGTCTGCGGTGATGATCACTGATCCTGCAATAGCAAGGATAGGATATCCACCGATTGCTGCTGTGAAAATGAAGAACAGCGCGATTGTTATGCTTCGCTGTAGGCTAGGCGCGATCTCAAAGGAGTCAAGTGGACTGGGGGTCGGAAGCTTGGACGACACGAAGAACCTCTAGCCGTAGTGCTACTAGAGGGCTTCCCTTGCTTTTGAAGGCGAAGGGTAGAACAAAGGCAAAGGCAAAGTAATCAGACAAAGTCCACAAGAACTCGTTAGATTGAGAAGATCAAGCTTGGTGTTACAAGTCGAGTGCTACAGTTTATAAACGAGCCGTGGTAATTGAGTAGAACTGGGTGGAATATCATAGAACAAAGATGAGTCAGACGTGGAACTTGGTAGAACACTGAGGAACAGTGGTGAGTCAGCGTTTACAAAGCATGGAAGTCGGGAGAATGTCTAAGAATGTTATGAGTAATACAGAGGTAAAAGATTGTCATCGGGCGGGGCTCGAACAGCGAGACGACAGAGTTCAAGGCAAGAGGTAAGCATATGGTTAAGGGAAGCGTAGTAAAGGGGACGAGATAGGGGAAAAACGTAACATTACCCCCCCACGAGGGTCAAGGCACCGGTGCAGACACTTTACAAGTCACAAGCTCCCATAGCTGGCGAACCGGTTACATTGGCGAAGGCAGTGTCGTCCCAAACGTCGTTGTCCACCCCGGAGTCCAAGTCTGGAGAGTGGGAGCGGCGACAAGGGCGGCTGGGGACCATGCACCGAGTTCCGCGGGTGCGGCGGGGGCCATGGTAGGAGCGATGGGGTGAGGAGGGGTGCGACGAGTGTGAGGAGGCAGGAGAGGTAGAGGGCGAGGGCGGTGGAGGAGCGCGGCGCAGAGGGCACTGCCGCTGAGAGTGGCCGGGACAGAAATAACGGCATATCGGGCACTGATAGACCCCACAGTTGACACGCTGGTGACCAAGGTGGTGGCATTGGAAACAGGCTTCGTGAAACCGAGGGTGAGACGAGGGGAGGGGGGTATTGCCAAAGTTGCCAGTCCAGCGGGCTTCAATGCGTTCGACGACGTCAAGCTCCTCAGAGTTCAATGCAGAGGAGGATGCTGAGGGGGTAGATACCGAGGCGGTGCCGAGATGGGTGTAGTGTGCGAGATCTTGGAGGTATCGATCCAGGTCGCGCATGAAGTCTAGCATACCGAGTTGATAGAACGCGAGGAGGAGTTGGGTTTCTAACTCCATTTGGATATGAGAGAGGGTATGGTTACGGAAAGTGGCATTGGCATTGGCGGAGGCAGAGGGGGCATGCACTAGTGCGGTGAGCCGGGCGACCTGAAGGGTGGTGAGATAGAGGGAGTGGAGGGCCGACCCATAGTCAAGGTGTGCGCCGATAGGGACAGCATACCTGGGGTCACAGAGGAATCGGAGGAGGGTGCGGGACTCCGCATCAGTGGGTAGATCGGGGCGTACCCGATGGGCATGTTCAGGGAGATCTACGGCCTCGATGGTGCCGAGGTAGGCAGTGAGACGGACGGGGGGTTCGGCGAGCTCGGGGATGGAAATAATAGGTCGACTTCCCCAACCTGGGGTAGCGACGCGAGAGGTGGGGGAGGAAGTATCATCGATGATCATGGCATGAGGGTTCAGAACGGAAGGAGGTGTATAGTAGGAAGGAGAAGGAGAAACACTTGGGATGCCAGTAGACACAGAAGGAGGAGTAAGGTGGCGAGACTGAGGAGTTGAACTGGGGTAAACCTCTCCGTCAGAGTTGTCAGAGATGGTGAGAGAAGAGATAGAGTCAAGGACAGAATCATTAACAGACTCAGGAGGCAGTGGACCACCGAGTCTGGGGGGTACAGGAAGAATGAGTTCAGGGACATCGGAACAAGGCATGATGCTGCTGGGTGTAGTGGATGGGTGGTTAAGCGGACTGGGGAGGGAAGTCTCGAGGGTGATGCCTTTTATAGGCGGACAGGAGGAGTTTGGAGTTTTTTAAGTTCTGCTCGGGTTCCCAGGAGTCGTCTTCTGCGGTGTACCCTTTCCATCGGATCAGGAAACGCCGTCGGGACGGGGGTCCCTGATGCCGGAGGATTCGATCCACGAGATACTCTTCGTCAGGGCCTACGTGGTCAGGAGGGGGCCGGGGGAAGTTTGGACCATGAACGAGTGTTTCCTTGGCAGGGGAAAGAAGAGATGCGTGGAAAACAGGGTGAATTTTCCAGGATTTGGGAAGGCGCAATCGGTAGGTGATGGGGGAGAGAACCTTAACAATTTCAAATGGTCCTTCGCGTTTTGGGAGGAACTTAGGGTCTTTTTGAAGGCAGTGGAGGTTTCTAGCTTCCAACCAGACTTTATCCCCTAGGGTGAAGGGTTTAAAATGTTGCCAGGTTCGAGAAGCCATGGTTGCCCTAGCGAGTTCATGGGCAGCCCTGGCTTCATCTCTGGCTTTGGAAAGTTGGGAAAGGCGGAGTTCTACAGCGGGGAGATTGGAGGGCGAGAGAACGGAAGGGAGGGGTTTGGGTTCATAGCCCATTTGGAGGAAGAATGGAGATTGGTTGGTGACAGAGTGGGGGCGGTGGTTATGGGCAAATTCAGCGAAAGTCAGGAGTTCTGTCCATGAGGTAGGATTGTCTCCGCAGAAGATCCGGAGGTAGGTTTCTAGCTCCTGATTCATTCGTTCGGTTTGCCCGTCAGTTTGGGGATGGTAGGCGGTAGATAAGCAGAGGTCGTAATTCAAGATATGCCCCATTTCTTTGGCAAATGCTGAAGCGAATTGGGGACCCCTGTCGGAGATAACACGGTCAAAGAGTCCGAAGCGTCAGTAAACCTTGTGGAAGTAGAGAGAGGCAATGTTTGCTGCGGAGGCGGATTTGGTGGTGGGACAGAATATAGCTCCTTTGTAGGCCCGATCAACCCAAACGACTATTGAATCCATGCCATTAGAGCAAGGGAGATCGGTAATTAGGTCTACCGTGATGTCCTGGAAAGGATGGGACGCCGAGGTAGGAATGGGAACTAGAGGCGGGGTGCCTGGATGGGTGTTAGCCTTGCACTGTTGGCAGATCGCACACCCTTCTACGTAATTTCGAACAAAGGATGCTAGGCCTGGCCACCAGAACTCGGCAGAGACGAGCTGGTGGGTTTTGAGATATCCGGGATGACTGGTGGATTCGTGGTCATGGCACCTTTGCAGGATTTCGCGTCTAAGGTCTCCTTTGGGAGGGACATAGACGCGATCTTGATAAGTGAGGATTCCCTCCCGATTTTGCCAGTCAGAAAGGCGTGAACGAAAGGCTGCTGGGACATGTTCGTCCACCGCTTGGAGAGAGGTCAGAGCGAACGGGTCAGCAGCCGAAGCAGAGCGAATCTTCGTGGAGAGGGTGACGTCTATGACATTGACAAAGAGGGACGGGGGTAGTAGGGTTACGAGGGAGTTATCTGAGGCGTCTTTTGGGAAGTGGTCGGTGCGTCGAGAGAGGGCATCGGGACCGGCGAGTTGGGATCCGGGTACATGGATCAATTTGAGATCAAAATCGGCAAGGTCGAGTAACCAACGAGCTTGTCGTCGGTTCAAGGTGTGGGGTTCTCTGAAGTAAGTGAGATTCTTATGATCCGTGAACACTAGAACCCGGTGAGGGGATCCTCGCAGGTAATGGGACCAAACTTTGAGGGCTCGGAGCACGGCCAAGAGTTCTCGGTCGTGGATGTCATAGTTCCGTTGGGTAGAGTCGAAACTTTGAGAGAGGTAGGAACAAGGGTGCCATTCGCCATTGGAATCTGCTTGGAGAAGGATTCCTCCGGAAGCGTAGAGGGAGGCATCAGTGGCGACAGCGAAGGGGGCAGTGAGGTCGGGGACTCGGAGAACAGGCTGGGAGGCGAACCTTGCCTTCAGTAGGTTGAATGCTGAATGGCAAGAGTCGTTCCAAGACCAGGTGATAGATTTCTTAGTGAGGTCGATGAGGGGTCGGGCTATGGTGGAGTAATCAGGGATGAATCGCTGGTAAAAGTTGGCGAAACCAAGGAAAGAGCGAACGTCTTTCACAGAGGTAGGAGTGGGCCAGTGGGCAATCCCATCTAATTTAGTGGGGTCCATGGCGATTTCGTCAGGGCGGATAATCATTCCAAGGTATTCGACCTCATCTCGGTCAAAGAAGCATTTTTCGGGTTTTAGGTGAAGGTGGAGTTCCTCCATCCGTTGTAATACTCGGTGGGTGCGTTCGGTGTGAGTTTGTTGGTCGGGGGAGAAGATGAGAAGGTCGTCCATATAGATAAATAGCCAACCTTCAGCGATGAGGTCTCGAAATGAGTCGTTCATGAACCGTTGGAATGTGGGGGGAGAGTTAGTTAACCCGAAAAACATGACGTTTGGCTCAAACAGCCCCCGGTGCGTGATAAAGGCTGCCTTCCGCTGGTCTCCTTCCTTAATACGAACATTGTTATATCCCCACCGGACGTCCATCTTGGTGAACACCTTAGCCCCCTGAATCCAATCCATAAAATCCTGGAGAAGGGGGAGAGGATATGCATCCCGGATGGTCTGCTCATTCAGGCGTCGGTAGTCCTGGCAGGGCCGTAGGCCAGGTTTCTGCCCCAGTTGGGCTTTCTTCTTGACGAAGAAGAAAGGGGAGGCTTGTGGAGATTTCAAGGGGGAAATTTTGCCGGAGGCTAGGTTTTTGTCGATGAATTTGTCGGTTGCTTGCCGCTCGTCAACTGAAAGAGGGTAGATTTTTGCGATATGGGGAATGAAACCTTCTTTGAGGTTGATGGCATGATCGTAGGGTCTGGACGGGGGAAGGACGTTTGCCGCTTCCTCGGCAAAGACCTCTTTGTATCTGGAGTACTCTTCCAGGAGGGAGGAAGCGACAGGCGTGTCAGGAGAAAGGGCCAGGCTGGATGCGATAGAGAGGCGGGAGATCACCGGGGCAGGGATGAACCGTGATCCACAGCGAATGATCTGATTGATGGTGTATTGATCGTGGGCACGGGTGAGGAAGTCGCATTCGTCTTCCCATCCGTTATAAGCATATAAACACTCATCCTGGATGGAGTTGACGAAGACGTGACGTGGTGGGGGTCGAGGGGGAACGAGGAGTTTCTCTTGTCGTAGGTAGGCGCCCTGATGGAGGGAGAAAAGGAGCTTAGACTCATCGGTGGTTTTGGCAATCTGAAGGGTCCTTTTTGCCCAGTCAATGGTTGGGTTGGTCTTCTGCAGCCAAGGGAGTCCAAGGAATAGGTTATCCTTGCTTAAGTGCATGACGTGGCAAGTGATCTGGTGAACGAGGCCTTCAGTGGAAACGAAGAGGTTGGCAATGTATCGGATGGTTCCTTTGGTGTTGATGGTTCCATCGGCATTCTTAGTGTAGACCGGATGGTTGAGTTTGGTCAGCGGAATCTTGTGTTTCTTAGCGAATCCCCAATCGATACAGCAGACATCAGCCCCACTGTCGATCAGGGCGCGGGTTTCAACGGTTTGCAAGGTGTGCGAGGGGATAATAACTTGTACTGGGATTTGCATGGAATTGGTAGTAGAAGTTACAGATACCGAGGCACTGGGGGACTTAGACATTGTGGCAGGTCCCCTCTTTAAAAACCCTGAGAAAACGAAACTCTTCTAACCGCTACCCCATCTTCATCTTTGTCGGCGTCATCTGGGATTTCCTCTAACTTGGGAATGTCCGAAGTGGCGACTGCCTTGACCGCTGGTTTCTTTCCTTTGGAGAACTTGGGACAATTATTAGAAAGATGTCCCCCCTCCTGGCAGCGGAAACAGAGGTTGTTTTCGACACATCGCTTTCATTCGGCAGGCGTAAGCTTTGGAATGGGGGTGGTTCGCACGGCGTCTACGTCCATAGCGTCGGGGTCAGGGAGAGCGGTCTTTGGGGTGGAGTGGAATCCATGGAATACCTTCCCACTCCCTCGTTTTGCCAGATCCCTGGTCCATTCTTTCATCGCAGCGAAGTGGGCGGCCTTGGTGTACCAATCCTCGATCTTGTCTGGGGGGGTTTCCATACTCTGAATTTTCCACATTAGCGGTTCTGGGATTCCGATGGCATAGTAGCTGATAAGAACGTTGGCATCAGTTACTTTAGAGATGGTGACGTGGTTTTGGAAGCGGGCGGTATATTCGGTAAGGGAAGGGGAGTAATCCCCGTGCTTGTTCTTGACCATCTTGGTTGTGGCAAGCCAGTGGAGACTAGAGGCGATGGTGTCTTTTCGGACAAAGGACTTAGAGAAGGAGTCGCAGAAGTCAGCGAAGGTTCCTAGGTTGAGAGTTGCTTGGGCAAGGATTTTCTGTCTGTAGGTGGCAGCCCAGACCTTGGCTGATCCCTTCTTCATAAATGATAGAGCATAGGCCACCTTTTTGGCATCGGTATCGTAGACTTCGGAGTTTACTGCGAGATAAAAGGTGACGGTTCCAAGCCAATCTTCGGCTTTGGCAAAGGATCCATCAAAGTCTTCTGGGGTCCTGAGGCGAAGCTCAGTGGGTTTGGTGGTCAGGGCTACAGGCATAGTTGCTTGGGAAGGGACGGCCGGTGGTGGGTGCGAGAGGGGGAATCCTCCAAAGGGGGGGTTACAAGCTCGGGGTGTT
Organism: Retiboletus fuscus; assembly: GCA_038093795.1. NCBI lineage: Eukaryota > Fungi > Basidiomycota > Agaricomycetes > Boletales > Boletaceae > Retiboletus > Retiboletus fuscus. Next base: position 17,898 of record JBBPSV010000045.1, read on the forward strand.
GGCGAGGGTGGGGTTGGCTCCCTGGGGATGGTGAGTTCTGAAGAGAACCGATGTCGAAGGGTGAGTTCTTCTTCAGGTCCGAATAGAGTGTCGAGGTCTAAGTCCGGGTTGGTATCCAGTGATGACGCAGTATCCTGGGGGGCTTCCGACTCAGATAGGTCGGTGGGCGGGGGTTCTCGTGGCCTGGACCAACAAGGATCGATGGTGGGTCGCTGGGACGCAATGGTGGTTCGAGGATTCGAGGGATCTGCTCACGGAGAGCACGCTTGAGAATCAAGGGGTATTGGAGCTACAACGGAGGTAGTCCTCACGAGATAAGAAAGCTTGATCTTTTGTTATGCTTCGCCGTAGGCTAGGCACGATCTCAAAGGAGTCAAGCGGACTGGGGGTCGGAAGCTTGGACGACACGAAGAACCTCTAGCCGTAGTGCTACTAGAGGGCTTCCCTTGCTTTTGAAGGCGAAGGGTAGAACAAAGGCGAAGGCAAAGTAATCAGACAAAGTCCGCAAGAACTCGTTAGATTGAGACAATGTACTAGAGAGATCGAAGTACAAAGACGAGCGTGCTTCTAAGTGATAACTAATGAACTAAAGGATACTAGGTTGGGTTGGAGTACAACCGTAGTATGAGTCCGGGGTTCAAGGCAAAGGGGAACATCGGGAGATGAAGGTTATCTAGCGATGGTAAAGGTAAAAGGCCTATAGTAAAGGTACTACAGGAGAAGGAGTCCAAGTGTCGAAGGATGATCTTCTCAATAAGTAAGAGGAAAGGTGAAGTCCAACAACCAAGGGTATCTCCTTGGGAAAGGGGAATCATGGGACGAAAGAAGAGTCCAATGATGATCTACTCGTGGTCTGGGAGAAGGGCGGAGTCGAAGAGAAGGTGGTCAGGGTATGAGCACTGAAGCAGAGATGGAGGCAAAAGGGAATGAAATGTAACACATAGCCATGCACAGCATGAAGATGAAAAGATCTAAGATATATGAAAGTCTATAAAAGTGTCAATAAGGGTAAACAAAGAGTGTCCGTGATAAGATGTCAAACGTTGACATGATAAGGATAAGATGAAAAGATAAGAGATAAGTTAAGGAAACTTAGTGTGTAAGATGAAAATTATGCTTCATAGAAATTGAACCATAACATATGGAGGCTTATATATGGCGAGCGTGACCACACTTCATATGATTCATACTGTTATCTATACTACAATGTATTATTAGATTGGCCTTGTGGAATTCTGTATAGTCACTTACCCTTGATCCATGACCCTCATTCATGATATTTCACATTGTTGTAATGGTCTAGGTCCATCTGGTCCACCTCAGAGTTGCATGTGGATTCAGCATCACCAGCCTCATCATCAGAAGTCCCATTGCCATCACTCTTGGATGTCATCTGCCTTCCTCACACCATTGACAACTGGTGAAGTTGCATGTTGGCCATTATCAATGCAACAAGTTCTTTGGCATATACAGCATGTCTGAATACAATGTGATCATCGATGTTGATACCCTGACCAACAAGAACATCCTTGATGTATTGCAATTCTTTGGAGGTGACTGACAGATCTTTCTCATGCTCCTTCTTGACCACCCACAAAAAGTCTGAAAATTTCTCCATAGCATTGAGCTCTGCAAGAGTCATATTGATATGACTCAGGATGCATTGTTTGGTGGCCATTTTAGCCTGATATGCCATTTGAATCACATCAGGACTGAGCATGGATAGTTCATGTTTGAATATGTGCTCTTCCTATTGTAATTCTCCATTTCACATTTTATGGCATGGGAAGAAAGAAGTGAGACTGACCTTAGTAATGTCCTCAAAACCAATGTCAGTGAAGGAAGAGCATCCTAGAGACTTCATGGCAAATCATAGCTCAAGAGGGGGTGGTAATTGATGTTGTTTGTATGGCTGGAATCTCTGCTTCATAAGGACTTGGCCTTCTTCAGCATGCTTGCTGTGGGCCACTTGTTCATTGCCATAGGCTTCTTGCTTAGCTTTTTCATGGTGAAGGACAGAGCTAGGACATGCAGGGGAGGAAGTAGGAGCCATTGAAGTGTCATAAATTATTGATGATCCTCCTGTGAAGGAGAACTCATCATCAGAGGAGTCATGTTCAGCCATACAGCTGTCATTGGGAGGGCACTTGCATGAGGGTGATTGAAACAACTCCAGGTTGATGGACATAGTACTGCAAGGTTGAAACTCTGTTGACGAACTCATGGATAATGAAAGGGGGAGGCTGTTGAAGGTTCCACAATGCTATCAATATGTTTGATGCTGATACTAGTAGACAGAGTTTGAAAGACTTAATGCATTTTCAAGAAACCAAGCCTTGAGTTGGTCATTCTGTCCACAACTAAGGTGGTGACCTGATGACGGAACAAGCCTACCTCACTTTTACTTGTCCAGAGTGTCAGGATACATTTCCATCTCCTGGAGTGCTCAGTGGACACATCAATGATGTAGGGGGTTCATGCTACCTTTCAAAAATTCACTATCCAGTTCCACCATCCTTGTACCAACAACCAGGAGAGGACATTCGAGGAACTTACCATCCCACCTCAGCATACATCTATGGCAAGGGTGAAACTTTATTGGACAAGCTGAAAACCAATCCTTGTGAGCGGTGATGAGAACATGTTATCTACTATCTGTTTGTGGATGAAGGGGATTGGGAGCTTGGTAGGTTCCTCCTCCAACACCTGCAACAGGCAGCGATTAAGGAATTCCTGAAGTTGAAATGGGTAGGCCAGATAACTTACTTGTGACATTGGATAATACTTCTTTAGTTCAAGAAACGAGAGCAGTCATCCTTTAGGATTGTTGATGAGTTAACTGGATGGATGGAAGAGTTACCCAAGGGCCCATCTTGGAACATCACAAAGCTGGAAGTTGAGGGATGCAAGGCCAATCGGCCTGTGCAGTTCATTTGGTGGGATGCAAAAAAGGTTGTGGAGGATCTTCTATCCAACCCCATATTTGTGAACTACATGACATTTGATCCTCATGTCGTTATGTGTGGGATGGAGAAAGAGTATAGTGAGTTTTTTACTGGAAATCAGGCACATCACATCCAGGTAGATTCCAAGGTATACCTCAATGATACTCATATACTAATAGTTTACCAGGCTCAACTTCCAGTGGGTGCTATGATCATCCCAATCATCCTTGCATCCAATAAAACCCCTGTGACCAGACATACAGGGGGATTAGAGATGTACCCAGTATTTATGACTATTGGGAATATCCAGTCAGATATCCAGATGCAAGCTACTTTGCACACCTGGCGATGTATAGCTTTCATTCCTACACTGACCTTCGACATCCATCCTGATTATCACACACTCCTCATTTCTCATGTATTTCATTGATGCATGAACATTGTATTTGAGTCACTCAAGCAGTATGCTCTGAACAGATCTCCAATGACTGATGCCCTTGGATACATTCACTCCTGCTACATGCCACTTGTCACCTACATTGCAGATTTATCAGAGCAACAATTTATCACATGTGTTGCAAAAAATACCTCTCCTATTACAATGGCCACTCTCCTGCAGTTTGGTGACCCCACCCCACACCCTCCCATACTGGGAGCAGTATCCTCAAGCAGATAGAGGAGCTTTGCAAGGTGGCTGACCCATGAGACCTTACCTCCTTCCAAAGGAAGGCAAAGGCAATAAAGTTACTCAGAGTACATCTTCCATTCTGGTGGAACTGGAGGTTTGCTGATACAGCCTTCTTCCTTATTGCTGAAATCCTGCATATGTGCCACAAATTTTTTTTTGATCACATTCTCAAGTGATGCAAGAAAGTCGCTGGCAACCTTGTCCTCAACTCTTGCTACAAGACTCAGCATAAATGCATCAGCACCCACCACTTTACCTCTGGTGTGACTCATATCAAACAAATGACAGGGTGGGAGCATCGAGATATCCAATGGATGATTGTCCTGATGATCTCAAAAGCATCATCTCAGGTTACGCTATAGAGAGCACTAGCTCTCTACAGTTATATTACAGTGTTTCCCCATATTCCTGAACATTCTGTCTACTTGCCCAAGTCCTTTCCATGCATCTCAAGCTCTATCCATTCCAATCCATGTCAATCTGTGTCAAGCTGAGTCAATCTGTGTATATGGTAGGTCAATCTGGTGTCTGTGGTGGGTCCAGTTCATACTGGTTTGACTTCTCTCTCTCTCTCTTTGACATCCTCACATATTTCACTACACCTTTGCATGTGGTTCAGACTATACCTATACCCTTTTTGGGCTCATGCCTCACTATTTTCATTTAAGGTTCAGTCCAATCACTCTAGGTTTTGACAGTGGTAACAAAAAGTTTCATCTTATTTTATTTTGTGCATAGCCCTCTGCTCCTTATGTATTGACACATCCCTTAGCTACCGCTTGACTTGACATCTGAGCTTTGGGTCCCTTACTTAGTTACTACCTTACTGGCCTGGTTTGACCTGGACTATATAGATTTTGTACTGGTGTTCTTGTAATGTCAGCACCTGGCTCACTTGCACTTTCCATCTATTGTCTGAAGTCTCTACAATATCTAACCACCACTGTTTAACACTGTCTGCACATTTCTAACTGCCATCCAACACTTTCTGTCTTTGTTTCTATCAATCTGGGCTGTTGGATTGACTCAGTTTGTTTATCTTCAGTTCAGATACCCTTCAGATTGCTATATTGCTGGTCTAAGTACACTGCATAAGTATTCTAACCTTGCTCCCAAGCCAGAATCCCTTTAGGGACGAGCCAATTGTACCCTTCAACCTCTACTGCAAGTCCAGGACTACTTTCTGCTAGTCCTCTGGGCTTTCTATCTGTTTTACAATGCTGTTATTCGTCTATTGCATTCAATCCATCATTGAATTCATCTACAGGGCTCAAAGTCTGGTGTACTCTGATGTCTCCCTTGCTGCTATGGTTGATGCTTTGCAGGAGTTCCATGCAACATGTCATGCTGTCATAGAGGCTGAAGCTTGCCAGAGGGCTAGAGGCACAAAGTTGGACTTCAACATTCCAAAACTGGAGCTGTTCCAAAGTTTCGTGTGCAACATCACTGACAATGGCAACCTCATCCAATACACTGCTGATGTTTCTGAGCATCTGCTCATCACCCACTGCAAGTTTCCCTTTGAATGAACCAGTTGAAATCTGAGCACGTTCACCAATCAGATCATAGCAATCCTCAATTGCAAGGAATTGACACATTGCTTTAACCTTTATCATGTTCTACAACTCACATCTGTGCCCCTTGAGCATGTTGTTGTGGCAGAGGACGAGGAAATATCTACTATCAACCCAATGCTGTCTTTCATGTCATGCATCACCCCTGAGGAAGAGATATTGATCCAAGGTCCTCATCCTTTCCGAAACTACTTCACAAATCCCAAAAGCTTCCTGTTGGACAATGGGGTTGTGGCATTCCACATCATTGTGAAACCTGACTGTGTAAATGTGTCTATCAAGGAGATGCAAAGCCTGTACAACTTGCCATATCTGATGCAGCATATTGTGGAGTATATTGATTTCACATCTAGCGGCAATCCCACAAGTTTATGGAATCCTGTAATAGGAAAATAATGACGTGGCGCAAATTTCACATTCAGCAACACTCCTCTTTTCAATCTCGCTATATTATGAAGAGCCAGGTGGTCCAGGCCCATCCACATTCTCCAGAACATCCATTTGGGGTCTGTGATGCAGTTCTTGTAGCTCAAGATAATACGAACAATCTTGGTGAGTCTCTGCCTTATTGACCCCCTTCATTCACATACTAATTTGTTCCCAGATGTTGCCTGTGCAAAGGCAGTTTTTTCCCCAAAGTGTAGCAGGAAACTCCCTCCCTCCCTTGCACTGACCCCTCTGCTCTACATTGAAATTTTCTCTGTTGTTAGTTGTCCGGACAATGCACAAGATGGTGTGGGACTCTATAGAGTGTGGTGTCCCCCCTCCACACCACAGACAGTGCCTCAAGATGGCTCATGGTCATATCAGTGACATGTGTGGTACATGCACTGGAGCTCATACCTGTGTTTGATATCTGGATACCAGGGATCAAGCTCTCAAGTGTGATGTGTTTGGATGCATACTATGAGTACTATGTAAACTCTTTTGCCAACAAAGAGACACATCATGCCTTGACAATATAGTACTTGGATATGAATTTGTGCCCACAGTAATCTAATCTTGAGCTGCAACTTTTATCTTCTTGAGATATGATCAGTAGCAATATCTATTGAGATGGAAGACAACTTTTGTGTCCATTGACATCTCCACCAATGAGAGACATTCATTTACTGCATGTAAGCTGCTGTAAGTCACTAAATTTTGCTGCCTGCCTGTTTCATTTCAGATGTTTTGCTGATGAGGTAATGTGAAGTTTTAAGGTTGGTGGCATCAGATTAATGTTGGGACCTAAGGGACTGACAGAAAATGATTGCTGAAGAGTTATGGAAGGTCTGGACTGTGATGGTGGTGTCTGAAAATGGAAATAATGATGGAAGGGACATTGGACAGATCAGCAGTAGGCTGGTCCAGAGCTAGGCAAAGGATTTTTTTTGAAGGATGTGGCAGGGAAGTGGTAATGTGCAGGTTCAGCGATGGAAACAGTGGTGGCTTTGGAGTCTTTGGATATACAGTAGTCTGAAGCTAAGCAGAAAACTTTTGAGGTCTATAGGCTAGGAATGACTGAGAAGACAAAGTGATCTCCTGGAACCCTTCAAGAACCCCTTGCAGTGGACTCCAGTTGTAAAACAGTGGAGTGCTCCAGATGGTGGAAACACTCCTAGGTAAAGAAGGGTATGAAAGGTTCATCCCTAAAGGGGTTCTATGGTGAAGGAAGGTAAGTAGGAGTACTTCAAAGCAGTCCTAACCAGCTAATGATGAGTCTGAAGGTAATCCAGACTGAAAATGATGATTCCGGACTTCTGGAATGAGTGGAATGGACTTGTAAACCTGCAGAATGGATGTGACAGCGATGAATAGTGGATGGAACAGTGATAGACAATACAGATGGTGACAATAGATGATGGTGAGAGATCCATGGGAGGAAAACTGGATTGGGTAATCCTAGATACATGATTTAAGTAGTCCAGAGCAGTCTGGAGTATGACTAAACAATGTATGAAACAAACAGGAATAAGTCCTAAAAAGAGGAATATGATCCTGGAAAGGATCTGGAAGTGACCAAGAAGGTTATCAAGTGATGGGTAAGGTTCTAAAGGATGTCAGGAATAGATCTGAAGTGACAGAAAGAAGTCCAGAGCTTCATATCAAAATTTCCGGACTGAATGTCAGACTGAAAACATTGGACTGAAAACCAGGACTCTGGACTGGATTTGGTGGACTCAGACTATGATAGGACTGTGTGGGATGGATGGATAAAGGGGGTTACAAGCCTACAGAGGTTCCAACCTCTACACCATTCTTCTTTGTAAAGAAAAAGGTGCAACCAGGACAGAAACCTGGACTCCATCCATGTTAGGATTACCAAAGGTAGAACACCCAGACTATCAGATATGCTTACCCACTTCCCTTACTCCAGGACTTCATGGATAGGATCCATGGAGTGAAGGTGCTTATCAAGATGGATGTCAGGTGGGGATATAACAATGTACAAATTAAGAATGGATACCAATAGAAAGCAGCCTTTATTACCCATTGTGGGTTATTCAAACCCAACATCATGTTCTTCAATCTCACCAATTCACCCCCCACCTTTCAACAGTTCATGAACAACTCCTTTTGTGACCTTATCACTAAAGGCTGGCTCATCATCTATATGGATGATCTTCTCATTTTCTCTCCTGATCAAAAGACCCACACAGAGCATACCCATTATGTCCTTCAGCAAATGAAAGAACTCCACCTACACCTGAGACTGGAGAAATGTTTCTTCAACTGTTCTGAGGTAGAATATCTTGGAATGATCATTCAACCTGATGAAATCACCATGGAACCCATTAAGTTGGATGGTATAGCTCACTGGCCTACCCTGCAGTCTGTGAAAGATGTCCACTCCTTAGGGTTCACCAACTACTGACTCTTCACCCCTGATTATTCCACCATTGCATGCCCCCTAATTGACCTCACAAATAAATTCTCCACCTGGTCCTAGGACACATCCTGTGCTTCTGCTTCTGCCCTCCTTAAGGAGCACTTCACAGCTGAACCAGTACTTTGTGTCCCTGACCTCTCTGCCCCCTTTGCTGTCACTGCAAATATGTCCCTCTATGCCTCTGGGGGGATTCTTCTTCAAGCTAACACTAATGGGGAGTGGCATCCCTGCTCCTACCTCTTCCAAAGTTTTGACTCTACCCAATGGAACTATGATGTTCATGATCATGAGCTTCTCACCATCTTATGCACACTAAAAGCCTGGCACCACTACCTTCATGGCTTCCTTCATCAGATCCAGGTTTTCACTGACTACCAAAGCCTCACATACTTCCACAAGCCCCACACCCTTAACCATCGCCAGGCCAGATGGCTCCTAGATCTTGCTGATTTTGATCTTAAACTCATTCACATTCCCAGTGCCACTCTCTTTGGTCCTGATGCCCTCTCCTGACACCCAGATCACTTCCCCTCTGCCACAGATAATGCACAGGTTACCCTACTATCACCCTCCATGTTCATCAACACTATTGACATCACCCTCACAAACAAGATCTGCTTGGCCTCCTCTTCTAACCCCTTTGCCCTCACTTCCCTCCAAGCAGTCAATGAGCACCTCCCCTCCACCTTCTGTTTCTGCCTCTCCAATTGGCAAAATCACAAGGGTGTCCTCACCTACTAGGATTGGGTGTATGTTCTCCTAGATGGAGATCTTTTCCAGGACATCCTCCACTGTTGCCATGACCATGAGACAGCTGGCCACCTGGGTTACCTCAAAACCCATCAACTTGTGTCTGCTGAGTTTTGGTGGCCTGGCTTGGCCTCATTCATTTGCAACTATGTTGATGGTTGTGCCATTTGTCAACAAAACAAAGCCAACACCCATCCCACTTGTCCCCTCCTCACCCCTATTCCCTCCACTGCTTTCTGTCCTTTCTAGGAAATCACTGTGGACCTTATTACTGACCTCCCTCTATCAAATGGCAAGGATGCTCTTGTGGTCTGGGTCAACCAGTCTTTGTAAGGGGGTAATTCTTTGCCCCACCACCAAAAATGCCTTGGCCACAGATATTGCATTACTCTACTTCCATAAGGTTTACCATCATTTTGGCTTGTTTTACCAAGTCATCTCAGATAGAGGTCCTCAATTTGCCTCAGCCTTTGCTAAAGAGATGGGATGAATCCTCAACTATGACCTTTGTCTCTCTACCACTTACCATCCCCAGACTGATGGCCAAACCAAGTGGGCCAATCAAGAACTTGAAATCTACCTCTGCATTTTCTGCAGTGATAACCTCACCTCCTGGATGGAATCCTCACTTTTGCCAAATTTACACCACCCCCATTTTGTAACTAACCAATCTCTATTCTTTCTCATGATGGAATATGAACCCAAAGCTCTACCCTCCATTCTTTCTTCCTCTAATCTCCCTGCTGTTGAACTTCACCTCTCCCAGCTTAAGAAAGCCTGGGATGAGGCCATTGCTGCTCATGATCTTGCCAGGGCTGTCATGACCTCTAGGACATATCAGTGTTTTAAGCCCTTTGCTCTAGGAGACAAGGTGTGGCTGGAAGCCAGGAACCTCCACTGCCTTTGGAAAGACCCTAAGTTCCTTCCTAAACAGGAAGGACCATTTGAGATCACCAAGGTTCTTTTCCAAGTCACTTACCACCTCTCCCTCCCTAAAACCTGGAAGATCCACCTCATCTTCCATACTTCTCTCCTCTCCCCTGCCAAGGAAACAATGGTTCATGGCCCCAACTTCTCCTGACCCCCTCCTGACCATGTTGGCCCTGAAGAAGAGTACCTTGTGGACTGTATCCTCCATTACAAAGGAACCCATCCCAATGGCAGTTCCTGGTCCATTAGAAAGGATATGCTGCAGAAGATGACTCCTGGGAACTGGAATAGAACTTAAAAATTCCAAACTCCTCCTTGCTGACTATAAGAAATGTCACTCCAAGGACTTCCCTCCCTCAGGATAACTCCCACCACTCCATCACTGAACCCCTCACAATGCCCTGTTCCAATGTACCAGAAATCATCCTTCCTACCATCCCTTGCTCTATTATTCCTCCTCCGTCCAAAACTTCTGTTGATTCTTTACTTGAAACTGCTTCTTCTCTTACTATATCAGATAACTTTAATGATAGTCCTCCTCTTTTGGATCATCTCTCAGACATTCCTTCTAGCAACTTTTATGCTATGCCTCCTTCCCACCTAGGCTCCCCCCATATGATCATCAATGACCCCCTCTCCCCAGTCTCCCATATTGTGTTACACTTGACCTGGGTAGGGGCAAGCATAGACTCAAGGGTAAGTTCTGGGACTAGGGAGTACCAGCATTCTTGACGCTACAGTACGACTAAGACCTTCGGGTGAGGTATCTGCTCACGAAGAGCATACTCAGCGTTGAAGGATACAATGAGTCCGAGGAGGATGAGTCTTATCCTGGTCTTGGGAGGTCGAGCATAGGAGTTATCTCAATAGTATGATTGAGTAGCTCTAGCTTAAGAAGTACAAGCGTAAAGACTACTGTTTATATACTTGTGCCATAGAAGGTCATGGAACTCTATGGGATGAGCGGGAGAATGAGGAACAAAGGGAGATATGACTCAGAGAAGTGTAAGGACTCAGGAGAAGTCAAGACGAGTCATATCCACTGCAGATCTGTCAATCAATGTCAATCAGAAGCAGCTGTCGATCAAAGATAATCATGAAATGGAGAAGCAGTCGGAACGACCTGAAGTGACAATGACAGCGGAGTCATTAGTCAGAAATGAACTACATGATGTGGTCTGTGGGATAATCACCTACATGCCATGCGAGAGTAGTCTGGGTGAGGCCAGATGAGATGGATGGTGATCCATTGAGACTAGACTAAGGAAAAAGAAATAAATAAATAAACGGGGCCAGGTCAAGTTGTAACATTACCCCCCTCTTATGCTCCTCAATGCCACTTGAGGAATTCTAAAGATTGATGTAGCCCCCATTGGGGGAACCGGTGACATTGGCATAAGCCATGTCGTCCCAAACGTCATCCGTGAAGTCGAGCTCCAGCTCATCCTGGATGTGAGACATGAGTGGGCAAGGTCATGGGCAGTGCGACCGTTGCGATGAGTGGGAGGAGTTGGAGGAGTGAGATGAGGATGAAGACGACATGGCAGGGTGGGGATGATGATGGAGGGGGCACTAGTTCTGGATGTGTCTGGGGTGCATGTGGAGGCAAAAGGGGCACTTGTACTCTGGGCAGTCAATGCACCAGTGTCCAAGGTGGTGACAGTGAAAACAGGACATGTTGTACAGGGGGTGATCCATAGTGAGGCTGATCTCTTCTTTGTTCATAAGATGGACCCTTTCAAGCTGATCAATGAGGTTCTGTTATGTTTTTCCTTCATACTATGCCTCTCACTGCCTTATGACTATTCTTTCACTGTGTACCTTCTCATCCTCATGTTCAACCCACGCTCAACGATATCTTTCCTCATTGTATTACTCATACGTTCCTTGACATTCCACTCAGTTCTATGCCTTACTCATCCCTGTTCCTTGGTATTCCATTGTGTTCTATTGCATCACCATGGCTCGTCTATTTAAACCGTAGCACTCGACCTATAACCCTAAGCTTGATCTTCTCAATCCAACGAGTTCTTGTGGACTTTGCCTGATCTCTCACCTCAGTCCTTGTTTACCCCTTTGCCTTCTAGCAAAGGCTATACTCTAGTAGCCCCACAGCTAGAGTTGTTCTATGTCATCGTCCAAGCTTCTGACACCACCAACGTCTGCTTGACTCCTTTGAGATCGCGCTTAGCCTACGGCAAAGCATAACAGGTTCACCTTGCTGGGTGAAAGAGGGGATGATGATGCAGATGGCATTGGAGCGGCAGGCTCAGCAGGGGAGGGAACTAGGATGGTTTCAATGGGGAGAGGGGGTCAAACAGGGGGAGCTGGGAGACTAGCCTTGGCAAGGTCCTGGGAGTAATGTTCAATGTCAGCAACAAAATCCAGCATGTCTAGCTGGTGCATGGCCAATAGGAGGTATGAGTGGATATGGTGGGCTACAAGGCAGAGCTGGGTGGAGAAAAACTCTGACTGGGCATTGGCAGAGGTAAACAAGGTGATGGGGTTGAGATGTGAGACCTGTAAAAAGGCTAAGTACAATGATTTGAGGGGAGAATCTTGCATGATAGTGGCCAGGTGGGAATCTCTGAGACAGGTTTGAAGGAGACATCCTGACTCGCATGACAGCAGATCGGACCAGAGTATGTATGCGAAGTGGGGTACATTGATGGAGAGGATGGTCTTGGGTTTCTCTTCCTCAGTGAGGACAGAGGGCCAAGGGAGGGGAGTGGTATTCCACCCAGGGGTGGCAGAGTTGCTGGGACAGTTGTCAGCAAAAATCATGGGGGGATGAATAGTGGGAACGGAGAGTTCCTGGGCAAGAGGGGAGGATTCATTGACTCCCTCAAGTGAAGAGAGAGCGGAGTCAGTGAAGGATGACTTGGTAAGAGATGATTCGGTGGATGGGGAGTAAGACATGTGACTAAGCATCAAAGGTCAGTAGGACTCGGTTGGTGATTCTCATGTAGAGACCAGTGTGTAGAGTTCTAAGGAGGGAAGACCTTGGGGTGAAGCTTCTTATAGCTTCGAAGTACTGCTTGTGCATGTTTAAACTCCCATTCAGGGAGCCAGGTGTCATCAGTGGTGGTGAAGCCATGCCAGTGGACTAGGAACTGCCTGTTGACAGTGGAGCCCCAGTGTCATACAATCTTTTTAATTTCATACTGCTCTTCTCCATTGATAAGATCAGGTGGGGGTGATGGGAAGTTGGGGCCGTGCATGGAGTTCTCCTTGTAGGGGGTGAGGAGTGATGCATGGAAGACTGGATGTATTTTCCATGTCTTGGGGAGGCAGAGTTGATACATGATTGGGGACAGTACCTTGGTAATGGTAAAAGGTCCTTCACATTTCGGGGCGAATTTCGGGTGAGTCAGGTTATGTTTCAAATTCCTGGCCTTGAGCCAGACTTGATGACCTTTCTCGAACAGGGTGAAATTCTTCTTGCTTCAAGAAGCCATGACTTGCCTAGCTAACTTGTGTGCAGCAAGGGCTTCTTGGCAAGCGGTGGTGAGTTCTTTGATGTGATCCTCTATGGCAGGGAGGTCTGTGAGTGGGAGGATGGTGGGGATTGGAGTGGGTTCATATCCCATCATTAGGTAAAAGAGGGATTTACTGGTAATAGAATGAGGGCAGTGATTGTAAGTGAATTCAGCGTGGATCAGCTGATCAGCCCATGTGGTGGGGTTGTTCCCTGCAAAGATCTGCAAGTAAGTCTCAAGTTCCTGATTGATCTGCTCGGTTTCCCCATCAGTCTGGGGGTGATATGTAGTGGATAACGCAAGGGAACATCTGAGAAGCCTACCAAGTTTTTTTGCAAAGCGAGAAGTGAATTGAGGGCCTCGATCGGAGATGATCTTCTCATAGAGGCCAAATCTGGGGTATATTTTCTTAAAATAGAGGACGGCAATGTCCTCTGCTATGGCATTCTTAGTGGTAGGTGTTAAGACTGAGTCAGGTGGTCGAAGGTAGACTGGTCTGAGCTTCTCCGAAGACCAATCTAGGTCCAGACTTCCTAATTTGGAAGTTCGAGATTTTGGACTTGAAGGGACTTGGCTTCAGCGACTCGGGTCGGAGCACTGCGCCCTTGCCATGGTCTCAGGTCCCAGTATTTCAGAGGGTCGAAGTTCGGAGTGGATTCTTAACGTCGTAAACAACGTCAAGAAGGAGGTTCAGAGAGCAGACTGAGGTTGTTAATCCAAGTCAATATTCGGACTGAAGAATACATGTGTATCTACAAGATTTATATACGAAGAAAGAGAACAGCATTAGTATTGGATTTGTAAGTAGTTCAGAAGTCCGGATGTTCGAAGACTGGAGCTGTGTTCATAAGCGAGACACAGGTTCGGACAAGAATGTAAAGCGGGACTAATACTAAAGGAGATGGAATGATGTCGTAAGTAAAATGTATCATAGTTCGGAAGTCCGAACAGAAGTCCAAGTGAAGCGGACTATCGGACTAGCATCAAATAGGTTCGGATAAGGTCGGATATGGGATATGACAGTAGGGCAGAAAACAGCCCCCTTCAAAGATGCAAAGTCAGCCCAGACTATTACAGCCATGAAACTGTTGGACTCAGGGAGATCTGTGATCATGTCACACAAGATCTGTTGAAAGGGGCAAGTGGTGGTGGACTTGTTGGGTGTGAGCAGAGGGGTCATGGGGTGGGTGTTGACCTTGTGCTGCTGGCAAAGGGCACAGCCCTCAACATACTTGTGAACATACTGGGCCAAACCAGGCCACCAGAACTCACTCGCAACAAGCTGTTGGGTCTTAAGGAAGCCAGGGTGGCCAGCAGACTCATGGTCATGACACCATTGTAGAATGGACTTACGCAGTCCGGCCACAGGAGGAATGTAGATGCGACCTTGGTAGGTCAACATGCCTTCATGAAGTTGCCAGTTGCTGAGATGGGAGCAAAAGGCAGGAGGAATAGAGTTGTTGAAGGCTTGGAGCGTCTGGAGGAAGAGGGGATTGTCCTTAGATGTAGTCTTAATGTGATCCCAGAGTGCAGAATCAATGAGTTGGACAAAGATGGAGTCTGGTAGGAGGACAGTCTGGGTGTTGTCCAGCATGTGGGCAAGGAAGTCTGGGCAGTGGGAAAGAGCATCCGGACTGGCAAGGAGGGACCCGGGAACATGGATCATCTTGTAGTTGAAGTCTGCAAGGTCAAGTAACCAGTGGGCTTGTCGGTGGTTGAGGTTCTGTGGGGCCCAGAAGTACATGAGGTTCTTATGGTCTGTGAGAGAATGTCACCCATGGCCATGCCAGAGGCATCAGTTATGATGGCGAATGGTGCAGCAGGATCAGGGAGGTGGAGTACAGGTTGGGAGAGAAAGAGTTCCTTTAAATGAAGGAATGCAGCTTCCTGCGAGTGATCCCACTGCCAAGGTTGGGTTTTCTTAGTGAGGTCGATGAGAGGGTGCATGATGGTGGAATAGTCTGGGATGAACTGCTGATAATAATTGGTGAATCCAAGGAAGGACCAGACTTCTTTAACTGAGGTCAGCACTGGCCAGGAGGTGATACTGTCAAATTTGACAGGGTCCATGGTGAGCTTTCCAGGGGAGAGGATCATGCCAAGGTAGTCTACTTGTTCTGTGGCAAAGGAGCATTTAGACAATCAGAGATGGAGGTCGAGCTCTTCCATCCATTGAAGGACTCACTTAGTCTGTTCAGTGTGGAGCTGCTCATCTGGGGAGAAAATGAGAAGGTCGTCCATATAGATGATGAGCCACCCTTCAGAGATCATGTCTCAGAATGAGTCATTCATGAATCGTTGGAATGTGGCTGGGGAGTTGGTCATTCCAAAGAATATTACCATTGGTTCAAAAAGGCCCTTGTGAGTGAGGAAGGCACCTTTCCACTGGTGTCCTTCTTTGATCTGGACCTTGTTGTATCCCCATCATATGTCAAACTTGGTGAAGACCTTTGTGTCCTGCACCTTGTTGATGAGGTTGTTGATTCGGGGTAGGGGGTACACATCATGAATGGTCTGGTCATTGAGCTTCCAATAGTTCATACAGGGTTGGAGCTTCAGGTGTCCATTGGAGTTGAGTTCTTTCTTCTGGATGAAGAAGAAAGGGGATGCTTGGGGGGAGTTCAAGGGGTGGATAGCACCAGACTGGAGGTTTTCTTCTAAGAAGGCTTTGGTGGCATCATGTTCCCGTGGGGATAGTGGGTACAGCTTGCCTATCTTGGGTTCAAAGCCTTCTTTAAGGTTAATCTCATGGTCATAAGTCCGTTCTAGTGGGAGTTGTCTGATTGGTTGTTCCTCAAACACCTTTCAGAATTGCTCATACTCTGCTAGGAGGGTGACTTCAGGTTTCTTGTTGAACTCTGCCTGTGTGAGCTGCATCACAGAGGTGACCTTGGCAATGATTGGGGAACCTAAGGGGTAAAACTGTGACCCACACCATTGGATCCAGCCTATGTGATAGTGGTCGTGAGCTCTTTGGCAGAACTCACTCTCCGATTCCTCATCAAGGTATTTGTAAAGTCGAGCGTGGTCAACACAGTTAACTTTAACTTGGTGCAGGGGGGTCCAGTCAAAGCTGGGTCTCTTGAATCAATCACTGTATTCAGAGGTGGTAATATTGTGTTCCTGGAAAAGAACCTTGGATTGATTGCAGGATTCAGGAATGTCAATCGTCTGTTTGAACCAGTCGATCTTTGGGTTGGTGGAGCAAAGCCAAGGGAGTCCAAGAATGATGTTCTCGCTCCCGCAGGACATGACATGGAAGAGGACCTTCTGGGTGATCCCTCCAGTGTTGGTGTAGAGGGTGCAAGTGAATCAGATGGCTCCATGGGAGTTGATAGATTGGTCGACATTCCAAACTGGGATGGATTTCAGTAGTTGAGTGATGGGGAGTTTGTGCTTTCACACAAAATCCCAGTCTATGCATGAGATGTTGGCACCACTGTCAGTCAGGGAGCAGGTGTCAACAGCTTTGAGAGTGTGCACAGGTATGATGAGCTGAACTGGGATTTGCATAGACTTGCAAGTCTCAGATACTAGTACATTGGTACATCTAGGAGGAGTCCATGCCGACAGGATCCTCTGTTCTAAAAATCCTTTTGAGAGAAGGAGATCCTAGCTACTGATTTAGCTTCATCATCATCTTCGCAATCAGCTAGCTCCAGGATGTCATCCTTCTTGACCTTTCAGGTCTTCTTGGAGGAGTCATAAGCTTTGCACTCCTTTGCCATGTGGCCCATCTGGCAGCATTGGAGGCAGTGGCCTTCCTTGAAACACTTTTGCCTTTCAGCTTCGGTGAGTTTAGGAGGGAGATGGACTGTGTCAACATCCATGGCATTGGGGTCCTTGTCTTCTTTATTAGAATGAGTCGGCACGTATGGAGTGCCAGGTTTCTTGTGCTGTTGGATGATCCCTCAGGCTCATCAGCAATGGGAGTCGAAGAGAGCCGCCTTCTTATACCAGTCGGTGACTTTAGTGGGGGGGTTCTCCATCCGGAGAACATCGAACATCAGATCTTCAGGTATACCCACAGAGTAGTAGGAGACCAAAACTGAATCATCAGTTACTCCTGTGACAGATACCTTGGATCTAAACTGGGCAGTGTAGTTAGCCAAGGAAGGGGAAAACTCACTCTTCTTTCCTGGAATCATCTGCTTGGTGGCAAGCCAAGTGAGAGTGTTGGTAACCAATTCTGAATGGGAGAAAACTCCTTCAAACTCAGATACAAAGTCAGACCACTTCCCAAGAGAGAAGCCTTCACCTGAGACCTTGGATTCTCTGAAGGTATCAGCCCATGTGGCTGCTGTACCTTTCTTCATGAAAGAGAGTGCATAGGTGATACACCTAGCATCATCGTTATAAATTTCTGCATTGATGGATAGGTACAACTGTACTGAGCATAGCCAAGGCTTTGCTTTTGTGAGGTTTCCATCGAAGTCCTCTGGGACTCTGAGGCGGATTTCTGTGGGTTTGGTTCCCATGGTGGGAGGCTGGGGCTGGGCAGCAGTTGGTGCCATGGCTGGGAATATGTGACCGCTTTGCGTGATTGGAGTCGGTGACGGTGGGGTGGGGCTATGAGGGATGACTGCTCCAGCTAAAAGCTGGTGAGACAGTAATATTGAGAGTTCTTGTGATTCTGCTTCCGTGGAGGGAGAGCATAGGTTGAGGTTGACATCAGGGTTATCAGAGCCTTCAGTGGAGACTTCTGAGTCCAATGATTCAGAGGATTCAGCAGCTTGCTGTTCTGTGGCTCTCTGTTACGATCGGTCCTCTACGATGTCCCAATCCTAATGGATTTTCACTAAGTCTTACTATCTTATCTTATCTTCTTATCGCACCAATGGATGCTCATGCGCCATCTAATCATGGACACCTTTGTTTACTTTTGTTTACCTTTTTATAGAGTTTACTTTCTCTCAAAGTCATACTATCCAGCAAGCACAGCCTTTCTCTTATCTTTCATTTCTGTGCTGTGCTTTGCTGTGCGCATTGCTTCTTTAATCTCCATCATGCTTCTCTTCCATTCTATTCCTGTGCACTGCTGTGCATTACACATCATGCTTCTTTCTTAATCTCTGTCTCACAGCCTTATGCCTCATGCTGCCACATCATATGGCCATATGTAGCTGTAGACCAAACATGTACATACATAGCCTATGAGTATATAAATCCAGAGAACTCGCTGGCTAACACCAGTCTTGTTCTTCTGGAGATTTCCCCAAAGTCTCTACACTAAGAGCAAAGCTCCACTTCATTGCTCATACACTCTAGTCCAGTATAAGGACCACTACGAAATCTTTGTGACCTAGTCTATCCCTTTCACGACGACCACTCAAGTGCTAGTCATTTGGGTTGTTTCACTCTCTATGAGGTGGAGATTGGTGGCAGTTGGGCTGAGGAAGAGGGTCTACTTGACGGTAGCCACGATGTGGTAAGCTAGAGCTTTTGTTACACTTGACCTGGGTAGGGGCGAGTGTAGACTCAAGGGTAAGTATGGAAATACCACAGGTAATTCCACATGCACAGCTGAGGGCAATGAAGGGAAAGAGTGGGCCTGAAGTGGGAGATACTCACTTCTAGGAGAGTGAGTTGTTGTAAAGCATATAGCAAAGTCTTGAGTAGCTGACTAGGTATTCCGAGTAGGAATGAGACTTTTTGACTTGTATTTGTGAGAGTGAAGACACATCCTACTTATAGGGTATCATGTCTGTATGTATGTGTGTATGTCTCTATCATAATAGGTAAGTCCATGGAACATTAGAGAATGTCATGGAACGTATGTGTAATACATTTGTAATGTATTGGAAATAGTCTTGGTAATGCCAAGACATTCCTCAGTCAGCTGTTGTCCTATTGGACGATAAGATATCTGTTATCTATGAAGTCATATGTGATAAGTAATAGAGATAGCATAATGGCCTCTGTCTAGGCCCGCCTAGAATCATGGTAGTTGATAAGAAAGATAAGATATGAATACCATGATTCCCGATAGTAAGTTCTGGGACTAGGGAGTACCAGTGTTCTTGATGCTACGGTATGACTAAGACCTTCAGGCAAGGTATCTGCTCATAAAGAGCATGCTTAGCATTGAAGGATACGATGAGTCCGAGGAGGATGAGTCTTATCCCAGTCTTGGGAGGTCGAGCATAGGAGTTATCTCAAGAGTATGATTGAGTAGCTCTAGCTTAAGGAGTACAAGCATAAAAACTACTGTTTATATACTTGTGCCATAGAAGGTCATGGAACTCTATGGGACAAGTGGGAGAATGAGGAACAAAGGGAGATATGACTTGGAGAAGTGTAAGGACTCAGGAGAAGTCAAGATGAGTCATATCTGCTGCAGATCTGTCAATCAATGTCAATCAGAAGCAGCTGTCAATCAAAGATAATCATGAAACAGAGAAGCAGTCAGAACAACCCAAAGTGACAATGACAGTGGAGTCATTAGTCAGAAATGAACTACATAATGTGGTCCATGGGATAACCACCTACGTGCCATGTGAGAGTAGTCTGGGTGAGGCCAGACAAGATGGATGGCGATTCATCGAGAGTAGACTAAGGAAAAAGAAATAAATAAATAAATGGGGCCAGGTCAAGTCGTAACACATTGCCACCCCCAGATGGGGAATCAGAGATGCCCTTGCAGCCCTTGTCACCCATGAATCTCCTGTCCACCTCACTTCCCATGCCATCATCTCAGTTGATGTTCCCAAGCATGCCGACCATCTCCATCTGGATCTTGTCACGATTTTCCCCTGTCTTGTCCTTTCTACTATGCTTTCCCTGACCTTATGCTTACCTTCTGCCTCGAACTCTGTCGTCTCGCTGTTCGAGCCCCGCCCGATGATATCTTTTACCTCTGTATTACTCATAACATTCTTAGACATTCGCCCAACTTCCATGCTTTGTAAACGCTGACTCACCATTGTTCCCCAGCATTCTACCAGGTTCTACATCTGACTCATCCTTGTTCTATGGCATTCCATTCTGTTCTATTTGATTACCACGGCTTGTCTATTTAAACCGTAGCACTCGACCTGTAACACTAAGCTTGATCTTCTCAATCTAACGAGTTCTTGTGGACTTCGTCTAATTACCTCGCCTCAGTCCTTGTTCCACCCTTCGCTTCCATAGCAAAGGGAAGCCCTCTAGTAGCACCACGGCTAGAGGTTCTTCAAGTCGTCCAAGCTTCCGACTCCCAGTCTGTTTGACTCCTTTGAGATCACGCCTAGCCTACGGCAAAGTGTAACAAAAGATCAAGCTTCTATCTCGTGTGGACTACCTCCGTTGTAGCTCCAATACCCCTTGATTCTCAAGCGTGCTCCCCATGAGCAGATCCCTCGAATCCTTGGACCACCATTGCATCCCAACAACCCACCATTGATCCTCATTGGTCTAGACCACGAGAACCCCTGCCCACCAACCTATCTGAGTCGGAAGCCCCCCAAGACACTGCGTCATCCCCGGACACCAACCTGGACTTAGACCTCGACACTCTCTTCGGACCTGAAGAAGAGCTCACCCTTCGACATTGGTTCTCTTCAGAACTCACCATCCCCAGGGAACCAACCCCACCCTCACCAACCCCCCAAGCACGCAACCCTCCCTTTGGAGGATTCCTCCTCTCGTACCCACCACCACCAACTGTTCCTTCTCAACCAACTATGCCGGCAGCACCAACCACGAAACCCACTGAGCTTCGTCTTGGGACCCCCGAAGACTTGGACGGATCCTTCGCCAAAGCCGAAGATTGGCACGGGACCATCACCTTTTATCTTGCAGTAAACTCCGAAGTCTATGACACTGATGCCAAGAAAGTGGCCTATGCTCTATTGTTCATGAAGAAGGGATCAGCCAAAGTTTGGGCTGCCACCTACAGACAAAAGATTCTTGCCCAAGCAACACTCAACCTAGAAACCTTCACCGACTTCTGCGACTCTTTTTCTAAATCCTTCGTCCGAAAGGATACTATCACCTCCAGTCTCCACTGGCTCGCTACGACCAAGATGGTCAAGAACAAGCATGGGGACTATTCCCCTTCCCTCACCGAATATACTGCTCGCTTCCAAAACCACATCGCTATCTCTAAAGTAACTGACGCCAACGTCCTCATCAGCTACTATGCCATTGGAATCCCAGAACCACTGATGTGGAAAATTCAGAGCATGGAGACCCCCCCGGACAAGATCGAAGACTGGTACACCAAAGCTGCCCACTTCGCCACTATGAAAGAACGGGCCAGAGACCTAGCGAAATGAGGGAGCGGGAAAGTCTTCCACGGATTCCATTCCACCCCGAAAACCGCCCCTCCTGATCCCAATGCTATGGACGTCGACGCCGTACGCACCACCCCTATCCCAAAGCTCATGCCCACTGAATGAAAACGATGCGTCGAAAACAACCTCTGTTTCCGCTACCGAGAGGGGGGACATCTGTCTACTAACTGTCCCAAGTTCTCCAAAGGGAAGAAACCAGTGGTCAAGGCGGTCGCTACTTCGGACCTCCCAAGGTTAGAGGAGATCCCGGATGATGCCGATGAAGATGAGGACGGAGTAGCTGTCAGGAGAATTTCGTTTTCCCAGGATTTTTAAAGAGGGGACCTGCCACAACGTCTAAGTCCCCTAGTGCTTTGGTATCTGTAACTTCTACTATGAACTCCATGCAAATCCCAGTACAAGTTATTATCCCCTCACACACCTTGCAAACCGTTGAAACCCGTGCCCTGATTGACAGCGGAGCTGACGTCTGCTGCATTGACTGGGGGTTCACCAAGAAACACAAAATCCCTCTAACCAAGCTCAACCACCCGGTATATGCCAAAAATGCCGATGGAACCATTAATACCAAAGGGACCATCTGATACATCACTAATCTCTTTATTTCCACCGAAGGCCTTGTTCACCAGATCACCTGCCATGTCATGCATCTCAGCAAAGACAATGTATTCCTCAGAATCCCCTGGCTACAAAAGGCCAACCCAACCATTGACTGGAAGGAGAGAACTCTTCGCATCGCTGAAACTACCGACGAATCCAAGCTCCTCTTCTCTCTCCATCAAGGAGCTTACTTACGGCAAGAAAAACTCCTCGTTCCCCCTCGACCTCCACCATGCCATGTTTTCGTTAACTCGGTTCAGGACAAATGCCTATATGCTTACAATGGGTGGGAGGACGAATGTGACTTCTTAACTCGAGCTCATGACCAATACACCATCAATCAAATCATTCGCTGTGGATCACGGTTCATCCCGGCCCCTGTAATCTCTCGACTCTCTATCGCATCAAGCCTCGCCCTCTCCCCCAACACACCTGTCACCTCCTCCCTCCCGGAGGAGTATGTTAAATACAAGGAGGTCTTTGCTGAGGAAGCAGTGAATGTTCTTCCCCCATCTAGACCCTACGACCACGCCATCAACCTCAAAGAGGACTTTGTTCCCCGTATCGCAAAGATCTACCCCCTTTCTGCTGACGAACAACAAGCCACGGACAAGTTCATTGATGAAAATCTGGCTTCGGGGAAAATCTCTCCTTCGAAATCCCCTCAGGCCTCACCTTTCTTCTTCGTTAAGAAGAAAGCCCAACCAGGACAAAAGCCTGGTTTGCGACCTTGTCAGGACTACCGACGCCTGAACGAGCAAACCATCTGGGACGCCTACCCCCTTCCCCTCCTTCAGGATTTCATGGATTGGATCCAGGGAGCAAAGGTCTTCACTAAAATGGACGTCCGTTGGGGTTATAATAACGTCCGCATCAAAGAAGGTGACCAGTGGAAGGCTGCCTTTATCACACACCGAGGGTTGTTCGAACCTAACGTCATGTTCTTTGGGTTAACCAACTCTCCCCCCACATTCCAACGGTTCATGAACGACTCATTTCGAGATCTCATCGCAGAAGGATGGTTATTCATTTACATGGACGATCTTCTCATTTTCTCCCCAGATCAGCAAACTCATACGGAGCGAACCCACTGGGTCCTGCAGCAGATGGAAGAACTCCACCTTCACTTGAAACCCGAAAAGTGTTTCTTTGACCAAGACAAAGTCAAATACCTCAGAATGATCATCCGCCCGGACGAAATCGCCATGGATCCCACTAAGTTAGATGGGATAGCCCATTGGCCTACTCCCACCTCTGTAAAGGAGGTTTGATCTTTCCTAGGCTTTGCCAACTTCTACCGACGATTCATCCCCGACTACTCCACTATAGCCCGACCCCTTATCGATCTCACTAAAAAGGCCACTATCTGGTCTTGGGACGACTCCTGTCAATCTGCATTCGACCTCCTTAAAGCAAGGTTCACTTCCCAACTGGTCCTCCGAGTCCCGGACCTCTCCGCCCCCTTTGCTGTTGCTACCGACACCTCCCTCTACGCCTCCAGAGGGATCCTCCTCCAAGCGGACTCCAACGGCGAATGGCATCCTTGCTCCTACCTCTCTCAGAGCTTCAACTCCACTCAGCGAAACTATGACATCCATGACCGAGAGCTCCTTGCCGTACTCCGAGTGCTCAAGGCTTGGTCCCACTACCTATGAGGATCTTCCTACCAGATTCAAGTGTTCACTGACCACAAAAACCTCACCTACTTCCGAGAACCCCACACCTTAAATCGGCGACAAGCTCGTTGGTTACTTGATCTAGCTGACTATGACCTCAAATTAATCCATGTACCCGGATCGCAACTTGCCGGCCCCGATGCCCTTTCTCAACGCATGGACCACTTCCCAAAAGATGCCTCAGATAACTCCCTCGTAACCCTACTACCCCCATCCCTTTTTGTCAATGTCATCGATGTCGCCCTCTCCTCGAAGATCTGCTCCACTTCGGCCGCTGACCCATTCACCTTGGCCTCACTCCAAGCAGTAGATGAAAACATTCCCGCCGCATTTCGTTCCCGACTTTCTGACTGGCAGAATCGAGAAGGGATACTCACTTATCAAGACCACATGTATGTTCCCCCTGAAGGAAGTCTCAGATGAGAAATCCTACAGAGATACCACGATCATGAAACTGCCGGTCACCCTGGGTACCTCAAGACTCGTCAACTAGTCTCTGCTGAATTTTGGTGGCCTGGCCTAGCATCTTTCGTCTGAAACTACGTAGAAGGATGCACGGCATGCCAACAGCATAAGGCTAATACCCATCCAAGCACCCCACCTCTCGTCCCCATAGCTACCTCCGCGTCTCACCCCTTCCAAGATATCTCAGTTGACCTCATCACCGATCTTCCTATCTCTGATGGGAAAGACTCTATAGTCGTATGGGTTGACTGAGCTTTCAAAGGGGCCATATTTTGTCCAACTACCAAATCCGCCTCGGCAGCTAACATCGCCTCCCTCTACTTTCACAAAGTTTACCGACGTTTCGGACTCTTTGACCGAGTCATCTCGGACAGAGGACCTCAATTCGCCTCGGCGTTCGCCAAGGAAATGGGGCGTATTCTAAGCTACAACCTCCGCCTATCTACCGCCTATCACCCCCAGACGGATGGCCAGACCGAGTGAACGAATCAGGAATTAGAAACTTATCTCCAGATTTTCTGCGGGGATAACCCTGCCTCATGGACAGAACTCCTGACTTTTGCCGAGTTCGCCCATAACCACCACCCCCATTCCGTTGAAGAACAACAAACCCGGCTCCTATGGAGAAGTCCAGGTAGTATAAAAGGTGAGGGGTGCGATGGGTTCGTCCCCAAAGAGGGTTCGAGGCGGAGGTGAAGTGCCAGAAGGGAAGGGTCCAGG
>JBBPSV010000046.1:0-42445 GCA_038093795.1 Retiboletus fuscus
GCCTATTTAAACCGTAGCACTCGACTTGTAACACTAAGCTTGATCTTCTCAATCTAACGAGTTCCTGCGGACTTCGTCTGATTACCCTTGCCTCAGTCCTTGTCCACCCTTCACTTATACAGCAAGGGCAGCCCTCTAGTAGCACCACGGCTAGGGGTTCCTCACGTCATCCAAGCTTCCAACTCCCAGTCTGCTTGACTCCTTTGAGATCACGCCTAGCCTATGGCAAAGCGTAACAAAAGATCAAGCTTCTATCTCATGTGGACTACCTCCGTTGTAGCTCCAATACCCTTGATTCTCGAGCGTGCTCTCTGTGAGCAGATCCCTCAAATCCTTGAACCACCATTGCGTCCCAACGACCCACCATCAATCCTCGTTGGTCTAGACCACGAGAACCCCCACCCACCGACCTATCTGAGTCGGAAGCCCCCCAAGACACTGTGTCGTCCCTGGATACCAACCCGGACTTAGACCTTGACACTCTCTTTGGACCTGAAGAAGAGCTCACCCTTCGACATCGGTTCTCTTCAGAACTCACCATTCCCCGGGAACCAATCCCACCCTCGCCAACCCCCCGAACACGCAACCCTCCCTTTGGAGGATTCCCCCTCTCATACCTGCCACCAACCACTCCTTCCCAACCAGCCATGCCAGCAGCACCAACCGCCAAACCCACTGAGCTTCGTCTCGGAACCCCCGAAGATTTCGACGGATCCTTCGCCAAAGCCGAAGATTGGCTTGGGACCATCACCTTTTATCTTGTGGTAAACTCCGAAGTCTATGACACTGATGCCAAGAAGGTAGCCTATGCCCTATCGTTCATGAAGAAGGGATCGGCCAAAGTCTGGGCCGCCACCTATCGTCAAAAGATCCTCGCCCAGACCACACTCAACCTAGGAACCTTCGCCGACTTCTGCGACTCCTTTTCCAAGTCCTTCGTCCGAAAGGACACCATCGCCTCCAGCCTTCACTGGCTCGCCACGATCAAGATGGTCAAAAACAAGCATGGAGATTACTCCCCTTCCCTCACCGAATACACCGGTCACTTCCAGAACCACGTTGCTATCTCAAAGGTCACTGACGCTAATGTGCTAATCAGTTACTACGCTATTGGGATCCCAGAACCCCTTATGTGGAAAATTCAGAGCATGGAGACCCCCCCGACAAGATAGAAGATTGATATACCAAAGCCGCCCACTTCTCCGCTATGAAAGAACGAGCTAGAGACCTGGCGAAACAAGGAAGTGGGAAGGTTTTCCACGGATTCCATTCTACCCTGAAAACCACTCCTCCTGATCCTGACGCTATGGACGTAGACGCCGTATGCACCACTATCCCCAAACTTACCCCTGCCGAACGAAAACGATGCGTTGAGAACAACCTTTGCTTCCACTGCCGAGAAGGGGGCCACCTTTCCACCAACTGTCCCAGATTTTCCAAGGGAAAGAAACCTGCGGTTAAAGCGGTAGCTACCTCTGACATTCCAAGGCTGGAAGAAATCCCGGACGACGCCGATGAAGACGAGGATGGAGTAGCGGTCAGAAGAATTTCCTTTTCCCAGGGTTTTTAAAGCAGGGACCTGCCACAACGTCTACGTCCCCTAGTGCCTCGGTATCTGTAACTTCTACTACAAATTCCATGCAAATCCCAGTACAAGTTATTATCCCCTCACACACCTTGCAAACCGTTGAAACTCGAGCCCTGATCGATAGCGGAGCAGACGTCTGCTGTATTGATTGGGGTTTCACTAAAAAACATAAGATTCCCTTGACCAAACTCGACCACCCGGTCTACGCCAAGAATGCCGATGGGACCATTAACACCAAAGGGACCATCTGATACATCGCCGACCTCTTTGTTTCTACCAAAGGCCTCATTCACCAGATCTCCTGCCATGTTATGCACCTCAGCAAGGATAACTTATTCCTTGGACTCCCGTGGCTGCGGAAGACCAACCCAACCATTGACTGGGCAAAGCGGACCCTTCAGATCGCCGAGGCCACCGATGAATCCAAGCTCCTCTTCTCCCTCCATCAGGGTGCCTACCTCAAGCAAGAAAAGCTCCTCGTTCCTCCTCGACCTCCGCCTCGCCATGTCTTTGTTAATTCTGTCCAAGACAAATGTCTGTATGCTTACAATGGATGGGAGGACGAATGCGATTTCCTCACCCGTGCCCATGATCAATACACTATCAATCGGATCATTCGTTGAAGATCGCGGTTCATCCCAGCCCCGGTAATCTCTCGCCTTTCGATCGCATCCAGCCTAGCCCTCTCCCCTGACATGCCAATCGCGTCCCCCCTCCCGGAAGAGTATACCCGATATAAAGAAGTCTTTGCTGAGGAAGCAGCAAACGTTCTGCCCCCGTCCAGACCCTATGACCACGCCATCAACCTCAAAGAAGACTTCATTCCCTGTATTGCTAAGATCTACCCTCTTTCGGCCGATGAGCGACAAGCGACAGACAAGTTTATCGACGAAAATCTGACCTCCGGCAAAATCTCTCCCTCAAAATCTCTGCAAGCCTCCCCTTTCTTCTTCGTTAAGAAGAAAGCCCAACCTGGGCAGAAACCTGGCTTACGACCCTGCCAGGACTATCGACGTCTGAATGAACAGACCATCCGGGATGCATACCCCCTCCCTCTTCTTCAAGACTTCATGGATCAGATTCGGGGGGCTAAGGTATTCACCAAGATGGATGTTCGGTGGGGATATAACAACGTCCGCATCAAGGAAGGAGACCAGTGGAAGGCAGCCTTTATTACGCACCGGGGGCTGTTCGAACCAAATGTCATGTTCTTTGGGCTTACCAATTCTCCCCCCACGTTCCAACGATTCATGAACGACTCATTCCGAGACCTCATTGCGGAGGGATGGCTGTTTATCTATATGGACGACCTCCTCATCTTCTCCCCCGACCAACAGACCCACACTGAGCGCACCCACCGGGTATTACAACGAATGGAGGAACTCCACCTTCACCTGAAACCTGAGAAATGCTTCTTTGACCAAGATGAGGTCGAGTATCTTGGAATGATCATCCGTCCAGACGAAATCGCCATGGATCCCACTAAGTTGGACGGGATCGCTCATTGGCCTACCCCCACCTCAGTAAAAGACGTTCGATCCTTCCTAGGTTTCGCCAACTTCTACCGGCGATTCATCCCTGACTACTCTACTATAGCTCGACCCCTCATCGACCTCACCAAGAAGTCAGTCGCCTGGTCTTGGGATGATTCCTGTCAATCCGCATTCGACCTCCTTAAAGCCAGATTCGCCTCCCAACCGGTCCTCCGGGTCCCGGACCTCTCTGCCCCCTTCGCCATCGCCACTGACGCCTCTCTCTATGCCTCGGGAGGAATCCTCCTCCAAGCAGATCCCAACGGCGAATGGCACCCCTGTTCTTATCTCTCTCAAAGTTTCGACTCCACCCAGCGAAACTACGACATCCATGATCGAGAGCTCTTGGCCGTACTCCGGGCACTCAAAGCCTGGTCCCACTACTTACGTGGATCTCCCCACCAGGTCCAAGTATTCACCGATCACAAAAACCTCACCTACTTCCGAGAGCCCCACACCCTAAATCGACGACAAGCTCGCTGGCTACTCGACCTAGCTGACTTTGACCTCAAATTAATCCACGTACCTGGGTCCCAACTAGCCGGCCCCGATGCCCTCTCCCGACGCACGGACCACTTCCCGAAAGATGCCTCAGACAACTCCCTCATGACCCTACTCCCCCCATCTCTCTTCATCAATGTCATCGACGTCGCCCTCTCCTCCAAGATCCGCTCTGCCTCTGCCGCCGATCCATTCGCCCTGACCTCGCTCCAAGCGGTAGACGAAAACATCCCCACCGCATTTCGTTCCTGACTCTCAGACTGGCAGAATCGGGAGGGGATACTCACTTACCAAGATCGCATGTATGTTCCCCCTGAAGGAGATCTCAGACGTCAGATCTTACGAAGATGCCACGATCACGAGACCGCCGGACACCCGGGATACCTTAAAACCCGTCAGTTGGTTTCTGCCGAATTCTGGTGGCCAGGCCTAGTGTCCTTCGTCCGAAATTATGTAGAAGGATGCGCGGTCTGCCAACAATGCAAAACGAATATCCATCCCGGTTCCCCGCCTCTAACTCCCATTTCTACCTCAGCATCCCATCCCTTCCAGGATATCACGGTAGACTTGATTACCGACCTCCCAATCTCGGACGGGAAGGACTCTATTGTCGTCTGGGTAGATCGGGCCTTTAAGGGGGCAATATTCTGTCCCACCACCAAAACCGCCTCAGCAGCAAACATTGCATCCCTCTATTTCCACAAGGTTTACTGACGCTTTGGACTCTTCGATCGTGTCATCTCCGATAGAGGCCTCCAGTTTGCCTCGGCATTTGCCCAAGAAATGGGATGCATTCTGAACTACGACCTCCGCCTATCTACCGCTTATCACCCCCAAACAGATGGCCAAACTGAACGAACGAACCAAGAACTCGAAACCTATCTCCGGATCTTCTGTGGGGATAACCCTGCTTCATGGACTGAACTCCTGACCTTCGCCGAATTCGCCCATAATCATCGCCCCCACTCTGTCACCAACCAATCCCCATTCTTCCTCCAAATGGGCTATGAACCTAAACCCCTCCCCTCTGTCCTTTCGCCCTCCAAACTCCCTGCTGTGGAACTCCGCCTCTCCCAACTCACCAAAGCCAGGGATGAGGCCCGAGCGGCCCACGAACTTGCTAGGGCAACCATGGCCTCTCGGACCCGGCAACATTTCAAGCCCTTCGCCCTAGGAGATAAGGTCTGGCTAGAAGCCAGGAACCTCCACCGCCTTCAAAAAGACCCGAAGTTTCTCCCAAAACGCGAAGGACCGTTTGAAATCATTAAGGTTCTCTCTCCCATCACCTACCGATTGCACCTTTCCAAGACCTGGAAAATCCACCCCGTTTTCCACGCCTCTCTTCTTTCCCCTGCCAAGGAAACCCTCGTTCATGGTCCGAATTTTCCCCGACTCCCTCCTACCCACGTAGGCCCTGAAGCAGAATACCTCGTGGATCGAATTCTCCGTCATCAGGGACCTCCATCCCGACGGCGCTTCCTGGTCCGTTGGAAGGGCTACTCAGCCGAAGATGATTCCTGGGAACCCGAGCGGAACTTAAAAAACTCCAAACTCCTCCTATCTGCCTATAAAAAGCGTCACCCCCGAGATTTCCCTCCCCAGTCCGCTTAACTACCTACCAACGACACCTCGCAGCATCATGCCTTGTTCCGATGTTCCTGAACTCATTCTTCCTGTGCCCTCCAGACTCAGTGGTCCACCACCTCCTGAGTCTGTTACTGATTCTGTCCTTGATTCTATCTCTTCTCTCACCGTCTCCGACAGTTCTGACAGAGAGGTTCACCCCGGTTCAACTCCTCAGTCTCGCCACCTTACTCCTCCTTCTGTGTCTACTGGCATCTCAAGTGTTTCTCCTTCTCCTTCCTACTATACGCCTCCTTCCGTTCTGAACCCTCATGCCATGATCGTCGACGATACCTCCTCCCCCACCTCTCATGTCGCTACCCCGGGTTGGGGAAGTCGACCTGGCATCTCCATCCCTGAGCTCGCCAAACCCCCCATCTGTCTTGCTGCCTACATTGGCACCATCGAAGCCATAGATCTTCCCGAACATGCCCATCAGGTACGCCCCGATCTTCCCACCGATGGGGAGTCCCACACCCTCCTCCGATTCCTCCGTGACCCCAGGTATGCTGTCCCTATCAGCGCACACCTTGACTATGGGTCGGCCCTTCACTCCCTTTACCTCGCCACCCTTCAGGTCGCCCGGCTCACCGCACTAGTGCACGCCCCCTCCGCCTCCGCCAATGCCAATGCCACCTTCCGTAATCATACCCTCTCCCATATCCAAATGGAGTTGGAAACCCAACTCCTCCTCGCATTCTATCAGCTCGGTATGCTAGACTTTATGCGCGACCTGGATCGATACCTCCAGGACCTCGCGCGCTACACCCATCTTGGCACCACCTCGGTGTCCACCCCCTTGGCGTCCTCCTCCGCGCTAAACTCTGAGGAGCTCGACGTCATCGAGTGCATTGAAGCCCGATGAATGGGCAACTTCGGCAACACCCCCCTCCCTCCCTCGCACCCTCGGTTTCACGAGGCCTGTTTCCAATGCCATCGCCTTGGTCACCAGCGTGTCAACTGTGGGGTCTATCAATGCCCGATATGCCGCTGTTTCCGTCCCGGCCACTCTCAGCGGCAGTGCCCTCTGCACCACGCTCCTCCGCCGCCCTCACCCTCTACCTCTCCCACCTCCTCGCACTCGTCCCACCCTTCCTCACCCCATCGCTCCTACCACGGCCCCCGCCGCACCCGCGGGACTCGGCGTATGGTCTCCAGCTGCCCTCACCGCTGCTCCCACTCTCTGGACTTGGACTCCGGAGTGGACAACGACATCTGGGACGACACCACCTTTGCCAATGTGACCGGGTCACCCGCCATGGGAGCTTGCGACTTGTAAAGTGTCTGCGCCGGTGCCTTGACCCTCGTGGGGGGGTAATGTTACGTTTTTCCCCTGTCTTACCCTTTCTACTACGCTTTTCCTTGATCTCATGCTTACCTTCTGCCTTGAACTCTGTCGTCTCGCTGTTCGAGCCCCGCCCGACGATATCTTTTACCTCTGTATTACTCATAACGTTCCTAAACATTCGACCAACTTCCATGCTTTGTAAACACTGACTCACCATTGTTCCCCCGTGTTCTACCGAGTTCTACATCTGACTCATCCTTGTTCTATGGCATTCTATCCTGTTCCATTTGATTACCACGGCTCGCCTATTTAAACCGTAGCACTCGACTTGTAACACTAAGCTTGATCTTCTCAATCTAACGAGTTCCTGCGGACTTCGTCTGATTACCCTTGCCTCAGTCCTTGTCCACCCTTTGCTTATACAGCAAGGGCAGCCCTCTAGTAGCACCACGGCTAGGGGTTCCTCGCGTCGTCCAAGCTTCCAACTCCCAGTCTGCTTGACTCCTTTGAGATCACGCCTAGCCTACGGCAAAGCGTAACACCGATCAACTACCATCCATTTCCTGCCGTGTCGTGTTTCTTTTTTCACTTTCATCATTGTCTTCACCACCACATTCTTCTTGACAATATCCAACCTTAAAGTCACACAGTTCCAGCACTTCCAAGTTCCACTGTTCTGGAACCACTTCCAGAACTTTCCCATGCTCTTCCAGACTCGGAAGCACTAGGTTCTGGAAACACTGTTCCGGAACCAGTCCTGAGATTTTTCCCATGCTCTTCTGGACTTGGAAGAGCAGAACCTTCAGAACCATTACAGTTGTATGACTTTCATACTTGCTTAACCTTTTAGACTCTGCTTACAACATCATTGTCATATCTTCTAATCTTCTTTTAGGCTCATTGCTGGTAACATAATATGAGTGTACCTCTGCCCATAGTATATATACACTTACCCTACTCACTAGTACCTCAGTCATTTTCACCCATCTTAGGCTGCAGCTGAGGTGAGTTACTTTTTACTTAGTTTTTCATTCCTAGCTAATGTACTATAGTATTGGGCAACTCCTGCCTTCTCCTAGATTCTGTCACTTCTATGTACCTGGACTGGTTTTTTTCTTCATATCTGCTCGTCTCTTACCATCCGCCGGATTATCCATCCATTTACCATTTACCCCAATGGCCGCATTACATTTTCAATCCATTGATTTCCATTTGGAACCCCCTATGGACCACTTCCTTTTGTCAAAACACCCCTACCTGTTTTCCCCCATTTCAATCCATAATTGCATGATGGTCGGGGGACCATCAATCTAACATCATTGGGGGGGAGTGACAGAATCTAGGAGAAGGCAGGAGTTGCCCAATACTCAGCTGCTGCCTAAGATGGGCAAAAACGACTATATTCACTTAGGAGAAAGCAGGAGTTGCCCAATACTATAGTACATTAGCTAGGAATGAAAAACTAAGTAAAAAGTAACTCACCTCAGCCACTGCCTAAGATGGACAAAAACGACTGAGGTACTAGTGAGTAGGGTAAGTGTATATATACTATGGGCAGAGGTACACTCATATTATGTTACCAGCAATGAGCCTAAAAGAAGACTAGAAGATATGACAATGATGCTGTAAGCAGAGTCTAAAAGGTTAAGCGGATATGAAAGTCATACAACTGTAATGGTTCTGAAGGTTCCGCTCTTCCGAGTCGGAAAGAGTGCAGGAAAAATCTTGGGACTGGTTCCGGAAGAGTGTTCCTGGAACCTGGTGCTTCCAAGTCCGGAAGAGCATGGGAAAGTTCCAGAAGTGGTTCTGGAACAGTGGAACTTGGAAGTGCTGGAACTGTGCAACTTTAAGGTTGGATATTGTCAGGGAGGCTTGCTCCTCTCACCTTGGTTTGATTTTTTCATTTTTATAGTTCAATCTGACACTTATCAAATCATGCATGTACGTGTCAATTATACCGTCTATATTCACATGTATCGTTTCCATTCTGGTCTTCGTCCAGTGCAATCCATTCCATCCCGGTCTTTATCTGGTGTCATCGTTTCTCTATCCATCCATTGTCATCACCCAAAATACTAAAAATGCAAATACATATAGACCACCACTCCCATATGCTACATACCATGCACGATGTCATCATGATGATCTCATCAATAATGCCACCATTCCAATGCGTCTTCCACACATCTGTATGTAGATATTTGTTTCAACAATGCTCCGAGATGCTGCGCACATTTTGTCCCATTTTATTCGTTCAAAGACCTGTTCCATTGGGCACCACACAGGCATAGACATCGAAAGCTAAGTGAAGAAGACAAGTTGAGTCAGAACCTTGCATTGGACTACATTTCTATCTGTTTCTATCATTTTTATTCATATTCATGACATTTCATTTCATTTTCGTTAACTATGCTTCATTTTCATGCAGACCGCATACACCTGGACTATCGACCCAGATCCAAACTGAAGACTGATGGCACAGCATCAATGCACAGACACACACAGACAGTCGACAGACTGACACAGCTGACATACCAACATGCATGAAAGAGCATGTGAACCATCCACAGACTATCTGTTGTCCAATCCGCCATCATCGCCATCACTCATACCATCTCATGTACCCATCATCACATGGACTCACATATCCACTGTCTCCCCCTCGTCATCATTGTTGCACGTCTATCCGAACAGCTGAGCTGTCACCCGAGTCACATAGCACATCCACAGCCATCATTCATCATCCATCCACCATACGTCTGCCTGTCCATGTTGCCATTGAGACCATCACATTGCCACTGCATCATCATCTGCATTATCGCATCATGTCATTCCCATGAGTCACATCCTGCATCACACACACTCATGCATCACCCCATCAAGTCACTGACTGGGGACAGTCAGCATTTAAAGTACCCCATGGATGTAGAGATCCAAGGATCTCTGTTCTTATATAGGAACATATCCGAGGTCTATCCAGTCCATCCATGCCAGTCCATCCATGCCAGTCCAAAGTCAATCTGGTCAATCCATGTCAATCTGGTCCATGCCGTCTTAGTCTGGTCCATGTCAGTTTTACTTTATCACTTCGTAGTACTTTCAATATATAGTGGCTCAAACAACTGTTCCAATATTTGCATGTTTTTCACTAATTGAAATGTACTAACTCTACAGATAGCTTAAGGCCTTAACTATTGGTAGAGGGAATGGAGCTCCTGCTCTTAGCTACAAATCCATCTCTTGGTCAACATATTCGGATAGGATCTGGTGGAATGGTAGTCATATCAAAATGACAACTCATTGGGACAGTTGTTTGACTTTGAACTTCTATTACATATATTAGACCCTAGAATGCTGTAAAATGATTAGATGTCTTATGCAATGGCTCTATTATGTCACCATTATGCAATCAGTTATGGCACAACTGATATCAACCCTGCCATCATCAGTATATTTCCTTATTACTATCATACATCATCTCTCTTCTGATCAAAGAGAGAATATTATTTTTCTTGCTTTTTTTTATCTTTCCCATAGGCAAACCACATTCAAAACTGGAATAGGGGAGGCTACTATGGTTAAGGTCCTTCAGGAAGCCCATTCAGAGATAGAGAACCATCATGGTATTCATGCATTTATACTCTCTCCTACCAATAAATGTGCTATTGACCAATGAACTGTTACTACCAAGGACAGGGTTGTAGTTGAAGTCATTTGTTTCATTGGTTCCATCATCAGCATTCCTGTATCCTCATAGATGGCAAGGAATACCATCAAGAAGGTCTCACTAAAGGCTGGAGTAAAGCAAAACAAATCTTTTATCTGTTCCTCATAGAACAAGGAGGTTGGCCTTTGCTCTTAAGTACCAGCATTGGACTGTAAAGGGTTGGAAATGACCCAGATGATTAGATAAGACCAAAACCAATAGAACTAGGTCATATGAACAGGAATATCTGGGGAGAGAAACAAAAAGGAGCTTATTTTCAATGAGGTTACAGATGTAGTCAAGTATGGAAGAGGTTTACTGATGGTATGGGGCTGTATTGGATGGAACAGTATGGGAGGTTTGAGTGAGATTGAGGAAAAGATGGATGATAAACAGTATGTGGACATTTAGGAGGCAGGGTTACTGCAGAACATGAAGAATTTTAGACTTTCTTGAAATAAAGTCATCTTTCAGAAGAAGAATAATCCCAAGTATACCTCCAGAAAAGCCCAGATTTGCTTTGACAAGCAATCAGTCAAGCTTTTGGATTAGCCTTCATGGTTTCCAAATGTCAAAGCCATCTAACCCACTTGAAATCATCTCAAAATATACCCTCCTGGTTATAAAAGAGTTTCTATGAAGATTTATCAATTATGAAATATGGTGGTGCTGGAGTTGGGGGAGAATTCCATGGAAGAACATCAGAAATGGATACAAAGCATTTTCAGAAGGATTAAAGCAGTTATCAAGGTCAAGGGAGGTCATACCAAGTACAAAATGCCCCAGTGTTTGTAAAGTCAAACAACTGTCCTAATGAGTTGCCATTTTGATATGACTACTATTCCACCAGATCCTACCCAAATATGTTGACCAAGAGATGGATTTATAGCTAAGAGCAAGAGCTTCATTCCCTCTACCAATAGTTAAGGCCTTGGGCTACCTGTAGAGTTAGTACATTTCAATTAGTGAAAAACATGCAAACATTGGAACAGTTGTTTGAGCCACTGTACCCTTTTGTGGTCTTGGACACACATTGCTGTCATTGTTACATATTATTGTGTATTCCCTCTGCTTTTTAGAGTTCATATGTTGTTTACATGTTGACCCTTCACAGTGTGGGATATGCCCAGACTATAAAGTCTTGTACATCTGGTTTTGAATACATCTTCCAACTTTTGGATCTTACCTTTTGGGATCCTTATGCATGTATCTTCTGCATTGCATGTCCACTCGTCCACATGTCTTCATCGCCTTCACCATTGCCAACTGCCTTTCATCTTGGACTAACAAGTCCGGACTATCACTCATACCATTGGACTACCTTTTCCCAGTCTGGACCATCTTCAGACCATCTCCTCTGTGGACCACTCCTATCTGGCATTCCACCTCTGCCTTTTGGACCTCCTTATAGGGACGAACGAACGTACCCTTCACATATAGGAAAGTTATGACCAAACTTTCTGTTGTTTCTACATCGAGCTGAGGACAAGGATGGAGGACAGAGGATTGGGCCATTGAGGCCAAAACAGAGAGGATTGGATGAATATCAGTGGATCAGGGATCAGAATCTGGGTCAGAGGACAGAAGTCCAAAGATCAGTGCAGAGCTCGGAGGAGTCAGCATGCATGTCCAAGTGAGTAGAATATGGTACTGCCCAAAACCCAATTGATCAACAGATCATTGTAGGGTGGGTCAGTGATTTCTAAGGACAAGGGGACAGGGGCATCCAACAGAGATGACATAGAAATGTTAACAGAGTGATCACCAAAAGAGGTCAGGAAGTCAGAGGGGTTCAGAAAGGCTGAAAAAAAGGGATTGGATGCATTTGGCTTGGAATGATCCAAGTTTGAGAGTACAGATAATGTGAGTCTATACTTGTACAGAGACAGAGGGGTTTCTACTGGGTATCCTCTGAGTCGGAGGACTCCAGTGTAGAGTCCAAAGTGATGGCATTGGTTGTGCAAGCAGCTAACTTGGCACAGTCCTTGGCATGATGTCCAGCAAGGCTGCAGAACATGCAAAGGTTATGGTCAAAGCATCATTGGTGCTCGGACATGGTGAGTTTGCCATCTTCTTCCAGTGGAGAGGATTCAGGAGTCAGAGTAGAGGTGTCAGAGTTGGATTCAGAGGAGTTGAAGGGTAGACCAGGGGTGAATGAGTTGGACATAGGGGTTTGGATAGAGGGCAAATTGATGGATTTGGAGTTCCTGGGTTGTCAGAGGAGTTCAGACTTGCATTCCCAGTAATGTGCATCAATGGTCTGAGCAAGAGTTTGGAGTCCTGAAAGGGTGAAGGATTTTCTGATATGTGATATCTCGTCTTTGATGTGGTCAGGAAGTCCATGGTAGAAATGGTACCAGAGGGTACCATCTCCATAGCCATGGACTTGAGAAGCAATCTGATTGAACTCAATGACATAGTGATTGATTTGCTGAGTTTCCTCCATGGTTAGGAGATTGAGCTGATGCTTGGCATCTCTGACAGGGTCATGGGGTCCAAAATTGGTTTGGAGTTCAAGGATGAACTCTTGATAGCTGTCCATTCAGAGGGGATGGAGTCTGAGGTCAGCGATCTGGAGAAGGTTGGGTTCAAACCATTCCAGTGCCATGCCTTTTAGGTATGACTG
This sequence comes from Retiboletus fuscus, assembly GCA_038093795.1. Taxonomy (NCBI): domain Eukaryota; kingdom Fungi; phylum Basidiomycota; class Agaricomycetes; order Boletales; family Boletaceae; genus Retiboletus; species Retiboletus fuscus. Next base: position 12,865 of record JBBPSV010000046.1, read on the forward strand.
CACAAATATAACCTTGGCATGGTCTGTCTGAAAAGCTTGGGGGCAGTCTTGGAAGTTCAGCTCACATTGGACTAGGAAAGTCCAGAGGGCTGTGATGGGAGTTTTCAAAGATGCTGAGGGATTCATAATGTGGGGATAAAGGAGTGTGGTTTTGAGAGGTCTGAGTGAATCGGGACATATTGAATGGTAAGACCACAGACAAGTAGGAGTCCGAATATACTGTTAAGACTGTGTTGGAGGGTTGAAGATAGACTGGTCCAAGGCTCCTTGAAGACCAGTCTGAGTCCAGACTTGCCTAATTTGGAAGTCTGAGAGGTTGGACTAAAAGGGACTTGACTTCAGTGACTCGGGTTGGAGTGCTGCACCCTTGCCATGGTCTCAGGTTCCAGTATTTCAGAGGGTTGAAGTTTGGAGGGGATTCTTAATGTTGTAAACAATGTCAAGGAGGAGGTTCAGAGAGAGAGACTGAGGTTGTTAATCTAAGTCAATATTTGGACTGAAGAATACATGTGTATCTACAAGATTTATATACAAAGAAAAGGAACAGCATTAGTGTCAGATTTGTAAGTAGTTCAGAAGTCTGGATGTTCAAAGACCAGAGCTGTGTTTGTAAGCAAGACACAGGTTCAGACAAGAATGTAAAGCAAGACTAACACAAAAAGGAGATAGAAAGATGTCATAAATAAAATGGAACAAAGTTCAGAAGTCTGAACAGAAGTCTGAGTGAAGTGGACTATTGGACTAGTGTCTAATGGGTTTGGACATGGTTGGACAGGGTCAGACATGAGTTAGTATGGGATATGACAAAGGGGAGAAAAACCTCAAGTTTGGAACATGGAACCCCTGGTCTGTGAAGCCCAAAGAAGTCAGCAAGTTGGTGGAATCATTTATACAGCATGGACTCAATCACTTTGACATTCCCAATGCACTTCCTCTCTGCATTGATCCTCATGCTATTAAACAAGGAATCTACATGAGCATGGAAGAGTTCACAAAGCAAGACACATTGTTTAACAACAGTGATCTGCCCATCCTTGAGCTCATTGATTCTGGGTTGATTATAGAGGCTGCTAGAGGAGTGCACCACCTAAGTGCACTCAAGAACTATCTAGGCCATAATACAAACACTCTTGCCAATGTAAGAAGCCAGATCTCGAAATTTGATGATGAAGACATGAGCAGTGAGGCAAAACACCTTCACAAACTTGAGGTGGAACTTCTTGGGATCCTAGTGTATGGAGGGAGTTGGACAGTGGTATTGTATGATCTCAGTGAGTACCACTTATTATTAATGAAATGTATATTAACTGTGTTACAGACAAGGTAAAGGTCAATGGTGGAAAAATCAGTCTTTATATTTCGATGAATGAACATCACTACAATTATTGTGAGGCCCCTGAAGAGGGACTGGTGCAGCTGTACTGGCTGATGCAGGCAGAGGGGCAGATGTGGAAGGACATCCAACTGCCAGCCACAAGCAAGTACCTTGAAAATGGTATGAAGAAACAACTGTTATTGTCTTAAGACTATATCTCTTTCCTGTTCAAATATATCCTACACTCTTTGACAAATCACTATATCCACTCTGACGTTTGGAAACTCAAGGATCTTTGCGAGGATCTTATTTCACCTGCCAGTGGGGTAAGATAATCTTTTGATATCACATTGTTGAACAGTACTAATTTAAACCTATTGCCTGCATGCTCAGATCCTCTCTGTTCTTGTTGTCAACATGGAATGCAGACTGTGGATGTGCTTTAATGAGGTTCCAGTTACCACCATGGAGGTGACCAAGATCATCAAAATGACATCAAATGATGAGAACAATACGAACTGGCAGAAATGGACAAAGAGACAGGAAGAACTGGTCCAGAAATTGTTGGAGGCAGAGACTGTGTTTGAAGCAATAGGTGACAATATGTGCAGCATGCTGAATAATGTTTTTGAACAGTTCCTAATGAGCAAGGTGGTCAGCTCAAAATTCAGCAACCTTGAAGCAGAGGAATGGTGAAAGGCATATTTTCAATATGTTGCTGCTGTCATTGAGGCCATCACACAATACATAAAAGAATCAAAAGCAAATGGTACCTTTGACCATCTTAGTGATGCCACAAAGATGGCATATGACACATGCATTCCAAAAATCAATTTGGTCCTCACAACTATTGGCAGTGATAGTGAGCCAAATGGGTTGCTGTTCATGACATTGTCCGTTTGGAAGGTGGTTGCTAAAGCCTTTGCACTGCTTCCTCATGCCATAACTGAGGTAAGCCATTCTCTGCACATCCCTTGTATAGGCATATGATGTGTTAAACTGATACTTTATAATAGCTGACATTGTTTGTATTATACAGATATCGTCTTGGTATAGCCTGATGATCCAGGCATTAGATAGCTTCTGTGCCTGATCTATGGGATCTGCCTCTGCTGACACTATATGTGCCATTATGGCCAACAAGGCCATCAACAAGAACCAGCTTGACTCTGCTATCAGACAGGTGGGTCATCCTTGTGTTGAAATTCAGTCTTAAACTAGACTGAATGGTCATGTTTTAGTTCATATATGGGATGTTGCAACTTCTTCCAGCTGTTCATGCCATGGAACAGCAGATGTGTGCTATTGGTCTGCCCAAGCGTATTGTTGGGGAGAGTGACCTATTTCATTTCTTTGGCCTTGATAAGGACATGGGAAAGAAGACCATGACCAATCCAGTTGGTACTGCTGCAAATAAAAACCCTTTGATAGATGAAGGAGAGCAAGCTTATGATGCTGGAACTGCCATCATTGAGGTGAACAAGACCAAACATGACAAGAAGTATGCAGCTGAGTTGTCTAAGGAAGTCAAACAGATCGTAGCGATGATGAAATTGTTGAATGCTTGTGCAGGTGGTAATTCATCCAATGTGGAGTGGGCCTCAAGGCCTGAGTTTTTGCAGTGCTGGAACCATCTGGAACGTCTATTGGAGGTGACCTCATCTTCAATACGTATGCATTCCCTCTTGAATGCAGTGACTTTCAATTGGCACCTCGAGGATCCTCACAGTGCCCTCCAGACTTTCCATACTCTTGCATGCATTGCAATTCAAGAGCATTGCATCAATAGAGCATTTCATGCACAATGTCTTGATGACACATATGGTGGGTTTGCTCATATTCAAGCCATTCTTGAGCATCACCATTCTCAGGAACTGCTGACTGGCCTTGGGGACAAAGAATCCCAGAGGCTCTATGTTGATGCTCCTTTTGGAAGCAACATCAAACACATCTACAAGTCCAAGAATTGCATGTGACTTTACCTCTGGCCTGATGGTATTCTTTTCAACTCCTCACATGCTGCCAGTACCCCCTTCATGTCTGTTGATCATGACATTTTATTTCGCAAGCAAGCATTTTTTCACAAGCAGACAAAAGGAGTACAAAGCATAGTTAATTCTGTTCAACATTTCCCTGCTGCCCTCATTGACCATGGTGCTGCCAAATTCTCTACTGCAAAACCTCCCCTTCATCCTCAAGTAATCCATCAGCTTCATGCCCTTGTTGATGTAAGTAATCTGAGTACATTTGTTCTTTGCAATGGAGAAAATTGATTGTCTCATTTCCTCCTTGTATTTGCAGATCTTGTCTGCAAACGCTTATGCCCAATATGAACCTGGTGTTTCACACAAAGATATATTCGAGCAAGATGGAGTCCTTGTGGATGAGAGACTTGAGGTTACTATTTGTGGGGAGATGACCTTGGAAGAAGTTGACTATGAGGATGGAGAGGAGGAAGATATTGATGATCATGAGGAGATTGACCTGAATGTGACTGGTCAGAGTGAGGATGATACAACACCTGTGAGGAAAAAGAAAGAGGAAAAAGGGAAGTGTTATAGCCACTGTCATAGCCTCAGGAGACTACAGTAATTTTCCCCTACTTTCTCCTATTTTCCCTGGCTTTCTACAATGACTCTCGCATATAGCCCCTATATATAGCCCCTATAATCCGAGAGCACTATATGCTCAAGTCCAGACTCTTAGCCCCAAGCCTAGACTACTACATGGCCTACACATGTTAGTCTAGCCCTTCTTATGGTACAGTACCCTACACATGATTACTAGTACCCTACACATGACTACCCTACACATGGCTAGTACTACCCTACACATGGTCACCCTACATATGTCAGTCTAGACTTCCTCATGTACATAGCCTTCCACATAGCCTTAGCCTCACCTAGTCCTCACTCTAGCATAGCATATCATAGATCTAGTGTACACACCTGTAAACTCCTAGACACTATATAAGCATCCTAGGACTTGACTGGCTCCCCAGTCTTGTCCTCTTGGAGTTCTCCCTAACACTCCAGTGCCACAAGTCACCTCTAACTTGACCTCTTGAAGGCTTAGCACCCTAGTAAGGTGTTTGATCATTTCAGGAAGGGAAAGGGGAAGGGGAAGGGGAAGATGAAGAAGACAGAGCCTGAGAAGAAGAAGACATCTCAACGTTCTGCTCAAGTGCTTTTCAAGATCATCACATGGAATGAAGAACTTGAGAAGAAGGAGAAATATGAAGCATCCTGTCTAGAGAGACAGATCCAAGCTGTCTTTGGTGTGCCCATTTCTTGTTCACTATTTGGTCACTGTCTGATGTATGTAAATATCTCTATCTGCTTGCTAGATCACTGCAACAAGGACAGGTACATGTCCCCTAACTCTGACAAAGACAGTGACAATGACAATGCTCATCAGGAGAGACACCTGGTAAAGAACAAGAAGATGATGACAAAGAATACCTCCAGACATCATTCTTTGTCCACCTCAGACAACAACAGTTCCAAAGCTGTCACATCTATGGATGAAGATGACATCCAAGACAGAGCATTAGTGTTGGTGTCCAGAAAGAAGGGTGATGAAAAGAGGGTGAAGCATAGGTCAACAATCCTTGGTAAGTATATTTTATTCCTATCTTTCTCTTGGTTGATTTGTTTCTTGAAGAATCCAAACATGATCAGACTATGGATGCCAATGCTGCTGCTCTGACTCAGTCCAGGGCTAGCCCTTCCCCCTCTGTCCATGAACTGTTACACTTGGCCCGGGTAGGGTCGAGCGTAGACTCAAGGGGATGACTTGAGGACTAAGGAGTACCAGCATTCTAGATGCTACGGTACGACTATGACCTTCGGGTGAGGTATCTGCTCACGAAGAGCATACTCAGCGTCAAAGGGTTCTTAGGAGTCCAAAGAGGACAAGTTCTTATCCCAGTCTTGGGAGATCGAGCATAGGAGTTATCTCAAAGGGTATGATTGAGTAGCTCTAGCTTAGGGAATACAAGCGTAGAGACTAAGGTTTATATACTTGAGCCATAGAAGGTCGTAGAACTTCATGGAACGAGCGGGAGAACAAGGAACCAAGAGAGATATGACTCGGGAAGCGTAAGGGCTCGGGATGAGTCAAAGCGAGTCATATCTGCTGCGGATCTGTCAATCAGTGTCAATCAGAAGCAGCTGTCAATCAATGATTATCATGAAACAAGGAAGCAGTCGGAACGACCCAAAGCGACAATGACAGCGGGGTCATTAGTCGGAGATGAAAGTATGATATGGTCTGTGGGATAACGACCTACGTGCCGTGCGGAGGAAGTCTGGGTAATGCCAGATGAAGTGGATAGCGATCCACTGAGACTAAGGTAGCAGAGCAAAGGAAAGAAAATGAACAAAGTCAGGTCAAGTCGTAACATTACCCCCCTCTTACGCTCCTCAATGCCACTTGAGGATTCTTAGAGGTCAATATAGCCCCCGTTAGGGGATCCGGTGACATTGGCATAGGCCATGTTGTCCCACACATCATCTGTAAAATTGAGTTCCAGCTCGTCCTGAATTCGAGACGCGAGCAGGCGAGGTCGCGGATAGTGCAACCATTGCAACGAGTGGGAGGAACTAGAGGAGTGAGATGAGGATGAAGATGGGGTAGCGGGGCAGGGATGGTGACGGAGTGGGCACTGGTTTTGGATGTGTCCCGGGCGCATGTGGAGACAAAAGGGGCACTTGTACTCTGGGCAATCGATGCACCAGTGTCCAAGGTGGTGACAGTGAAAGCAGGATGCATTGTACATGGGCTGGTCAGGGGTAAGGCTGATCTCACCTTCATTCATGAGATGAACCCTCTCGAGTCAGTCAATAAGGTTTACCTCACTAGGAGACAATGGGGAGGACGACGCGGACAGCGTCAGAGCGACAGGCTCGGCTGGTGAGGGGAGAAGGATGGTTTCAAGAGGGAGAGAGGGTCGAACGGGTGGAGCAGGGAGACCAGCTTTGGCGAGGTCCTGAGAGTAGCATTCTATGTCAGCAACGAAATCCAGCATATCAAGCTGGTGCATGGCTGAGAGGAGATAGGAGCGGATGCGGCGGGCTATGAGACGGAGTTGGGTGGAGAAGAATTCAGACTGGACATTGGCGGAGGTGAAAGAGGCTATGGGGTCGAGACGCGAGACCTGTAAAAAGGCTAAATACAAAGATTCGAGGGGAGAGTCTACATCTAGGTGCGCCTGCATAGTGGCTGCGAGGCAGGAGTCATGAAGGCAGGTCTGGAGGAGGCATCCGGACTCGCATGACAGCGGGTCGGATCGGAGAGGATACGCAAAACGGGGTATGGTGATGGAGAGGATGGTCTTGGGTTTCTCTTCCTCATCGAGGACAGAGGGCCAAGGGAGGGGTGCGGTGTTCCACCCAGGAGTGGCGGAGTTGCTGGGGCAATTGTCAGCGAGAACCATGGGGGGGTGAATGGTGGGAATGGATAGTTCCTGGGCCAGAGGTGAACAGTCATCGACTCCCTCGAGTGAGGGGAGAGCAGAGTCGGCGAAGGAGGAAGCAGTGAGCGAAGATTTGGTGGATGGGGAGTAAGACATGTTACGAAGTATAGAAGTCGTTAGAGCTCGGTTGGTGATTCTCATGTAGAGACCAGCGCATAGAGTTCTAAGGAGGGAAGACCTTGGGGTGAAGCTTCTTATAGCTTCGGAGGACTGCTTGTGCATGTTTAAACTCCTGTTCAGGGAGCCAGGTGTCGTCGGCAGTGGTGAAACCATGCCAGTGGACTAGGAACTGATGGTTGACAGCAGAGCCCCAGTGTCGTATGATCTTTTCAATTTCGTACTGCTCTTCTCCATCGATAAGATCAGGCAGGGGTGATGGGAAGTTGGGGCCATGTACAGAGTTCTCCTTATAGGGGGTGAGGAGCGAGGCATGGAAGACCGGATGTATTTTCCATGTCTTGGGGAGGCGGAGTTGATACGTGATTGGGGACAGTACCTTGGTAATGGTAAAGGGCCCTTCATGTTTTGGGGCAAATTTCGGGTGAGTCAGGTTTCGTTTCAAATTCCTGGCTTCGAGCCAGACTTGATCACCTTTCTTGAATGGAGTGAAGTTCTTCTTGTTCTGAGAGGCCATGACTTGCCTAGCGAGTTTGTGTGCAGCAAGGGCTTCTTGGCAAGCAGCGGTAAGTTCTTTGATGCGATCTTCCATGGTGGGAAGGTCCGTGAGGGGGAGGACGGTGGGTACCAGGGTGGGTTCATATCCCATCATTAGGTAAAACGGGGATTTCCCGGTGACGGAATGAGGGCGGTGATTGTGGGCAAACTCGGCATGGATCAGCTGATCAGCCCACGTGGTGGGGTTGTTCCCCGCAAAGATCCGCATGTACGTCTCGAGTTCCTGATTGATCTGCTCGGTTTCCCCATCAGTCTGGGGGTGATACGCAGTGGATAATGCAAGGGAACATCCGAGAAGCCTACCAAGTTCCTTTGCGAAGTGAGAAGCAAATTGAGGGCCTCGATCTGAGATGATTTTCTCATAGAGCCTGAATCTGGAGTAAACTTTCTTAAAATAGAGGACAGCAACATCCTCCGCAGTGGCGGTCTTGGTGGTAGGGCAGAAAACAGCCCCCTTCAAAGATGCAAAGTCGGCCCAGACTATCACAGCCGTGAAACTGTTGGACTCAGGGAGATCCGTGATCATATCGCAGGAAATCTGTTGGAAGGGGCGAGTGGTGGTGGACTTGTTAGGGTTGAGCAGAGGGGTCGTGGGGTGGGTGTTGACCTTGTGCTGCTGGCAAAGGGCACAGCCCTCGACATACTTGTGAACGTACTGGGCCAAACCAGGCCACCAGAACTCGCTCACAATGAGCTGTCGAGTTTTAAGGAATCCAGGATGACCAGCGGATTCATGGTCATGACACCGTTGGAGGATGGACTGACGCAGTCTGGCGACAGGTGTTACGCTTGGCCCGGGTAGGGTCGAGCGTAGACTCAAGGGGAAGTCTGGGACTAAGGAGTACCAGCGTTCTTGACGCTACAGTACGTTCTAAGACCTTTGGGCGAGGTATCTGCTCACGAAGAGCACGCTCAGCGTCGAAGGATATGATGAGTCCGAGAAGGACGAGTCTTATCCCAGTCTTGGGAGATCGAGCGTAGGAGTTATTTCAACGGTGAGATTGAGTAGCTCTAGCTTAAGGAGTACAAGCATAAAGACTACTGTTTATATACTCGGGCCATAGAAGGCGATGGAACCCTATGGAACGAGTGGGTAAACGAGGGATGGAAAGAGATGTGACTCGGGGAATCAGAAGGACTCGGGATGAGTCGAAGCGAGTCACATCTGCTGCGGATCTGTCAATCAGTGTCGATCAGAAGCAGCTGTCTATCAAAGATTATCATGAAACAAAGAAGTGGTCGGAGCGACCCGAAGCAACAATGACAGCGGGGTCATTAGTCAGAAATGAACATATGATGCGGTCCGTGGGAGTATCGACCTACATGCCGTGCGAGAGTAGTCTGGGTAGCGCCAGATGAGATGGGTAGTCACCCATTGAGACTAAGCTAGCGAAAATAAAGAAAAGAAATAAATGGGGCCAGGTCAAGTCGTAACAACGGGGGGAATATAGATGCGACCCTGGTAGGTCAGGACGCCTTCGTGGAGTTGCCAGTCGCTAAGACGGGAGTGAAAGGCAGGAGGGATGGAGCCATCAAAGGCCTGGAGCGTCTGTAGGAATAGGGGGTCATCTTTCGAGGTAGTCTTAATGTGATCCTGGAGTGCGGAATCGATGAGCCGGACAAAGATGGAATCCGGTTAGAGGACAGTCTGGGTGTTGTCCGGTGCATGGGCAAGGAAGTCCAGGCAGCGCGACAAAGCATCAGGACCAGCGAGGAGAGATCCAGGGACGTGGATCATTTTGTAGTCAAAGTCCGCAAGGTCTAACAACCAGCAGGCTTGTCAGCGATTGAGGTTCTGGGGGGTGTGGAAATATGTGAGGTTCTTGTGATCCATGAAGACTTGAACCGGGGTGGAGGAGCCATGCAAGAGGTGGTGCCAGGACTTCAAGGCGTGGATGATCGCGAGAAGTTCGTGATCATGGATATCGTAATTTCGTTCCACCGGGGAGAACGACTGGGATAGATATGAGCAAGGGTGCCAGGCACCATTCTCATCAGTCTGTAAAAGGATGCCACCCATGGCCACACCTGAGGCGTCGGTCGTGATGGCGAATGGTGCGGCAGGGTCTGGGAGCCGGAGTATGGGTTTGGAGAGGAAGAGTTCCTTTAGATGAAGGAATGCGGTTTCCTGCGCAGAACCCCAGAGCCAAGGTTGGGTTTTCTTGGTAAGGTCAATGAGGGGGCGGGCGATGGTGGAGTAGTCTGGGATGAATTGCTGATAGTAATTGGCGAATCCAAGGAAGGACCAGACTTCTTTGACTGAGGTTGGGGCAGGCCAAGAAGTGATGCCGTCAAGTTTGATGGGGTCCATGGCGAGTCTTCCTGGGGAGAGAATCATGCCGAGGTAATCCACTTGTTCCGTGGTGAAGAAACATTTGAACAGTCGGAGGTGCAGGTCGAGCTCCTCCATCCATTGAAGGACTCACTTAGTCCATTCAGCATGGAGTTGCTCATCTGGGGAGAAGATAAGAAGGTCATCCATGTAGATGATGAGCCATTCTTCGGAGATCATGTCCCGGAACGAGTCATTCATGAATCATTGGAACGTGGCTGGGGAGTTGGTCATTCCAAAGAACATGACCATTGGTTCAAAGAGGCCCTTGTGGGTGAGAAAGGCGCCTTTCCACTGGTGTCCTTCCTTAATCCGGACGTTATTGTAGCCCCATCGGACATCAAACTTGGTGAAGACCTTCATGTCTTGCACCTTGTTAATAAGATCGTCAATCCGGGGTAAGGGGTATGCGTCTTGGATGGTCTGGTCGTTAAGCTTCTGGTAATCCATGCAGGGCCGGAGTTTAGGGTTACCGTTGGGGTCGAGTTCTTTCTTCTGGCCGAAGAAGAAAGGGGATGCCTGGGGGGAATTTGAGGGGTGGATAGCACCGGACCGGAGGTTCTCTTCTAGGAAGGCTTTGGTGGCGTCGCATTCTTGTGGAGATAGCAGGTATAACTTGCCAATCTTGGGTTCGAAGCCTTCTTTGAGGTTGATCTTGTGGTCGTAAGTCTGTTCCGGTGGGAGTTGTCCGATTGGTCGTTCTTCGAACACCTTTCGGAACTGCTCATACTCCGCTGGGAGGGTGACTTCAGGTTTCTTATTGAATTCCGCCTGTGCAAGTTGCATGGCGGAAGTAATCTTGGCGATAACTGGAGAGCCGAGGGGGTAGAACTGCGATCCACACCTTTGGATCCACCCTATTCTATAGTGGTTGTGAGCCCTTTGACAGAACTCACTTTCCGATTCTTCGTCAAGATATTCGTAGAGTCTGGCATGGTCAACACAGTTGACTTTAACTTGGTGCAGGGGGGTCCAGTCGAAGCTGGGTCTCTTGAATCGGTCGCTGTACTCGGAGGTAGCGACATTGTGTTCCTGGAAAAGAACCTTGGATTGGTCACACAATTCAGGGATGTTGATTGTCTGTTTGAACCAGTCAATCTTTGGGTTGGTAGAACAGAGCCAGGGGAGTCCAAGGATGACGTTCTCACTTCCACAGGACATGACGTGGAAGAGAACCTTCTGGGTGATCCCTCCGGTATTGGCATAGAGGGTGCAGGTGAATCAGATAGCCCCGTGGGAGTTGCTGGATTGGTCGACGTTCCGAATGGAAATGGGTTTTGGTAGTCAGGTGATAGGGAGTTTGTGCTTTCGCACGAAGTCCCAGTCGATACAAGAAATGTCGGTGCCGCTGTCGATCAGGGCACGGGTGTCAACAGCTTTGAGGGAGTGCACTGGTACAATGAGCTGAACTGGGATCTGCATAGATTTGCAAGTCTCAGATACTAGTACATTGGCACATCTAGGAGGAGTCCGCGTTGACAGGGTCCTCCATTCTAAAAATCCTTTCAGAAGAAGGAAATCCTAGCTACCGACTTGGCTTCATCATTGTCTTCGCAGTCGGCTAGCTCAGGAACGTCTTCCTTCTTGACCTTTCGGGTTTTCCTGGGGTTCTTGGAAGAGTCATAGACCTTACACTCCTTTGCCATATGGCCAGTCTGGTGACATCGGAGGCAACGGCCTTCCTTGAAACACTTCTGCCTTTCGGCTTCAGTGAGTTTGGGGGGAAGATGGACCGCGTCAATGTCCATGGCATCAGGGTCTTTTTCCTCTTTCTTGAAGTAAGTCGGCATGTACGGCATACCGGGTTTCTTGTGTTGCTGAGCGATCCTGCAGGCTCGTCAGCAGTGCAAGTCAAAGAGAGCCACCTTCTTGTACCAGTCGGCGACCTTAGTGGGGGGGTTCTCCATTTGGAGAACATTGAACATCAGATCTTCGGGTATACCCGCAGAGTAATAGGAGACTAGGACCGAATCATCGGTTACTCCTGTGGTGGATACCTTGGACCTAAACTGGGCAGTGTAGTTAGCCAAAGAAGGGGAAAACTCGCCCTTCTTTCCCGGGGTCATTCACTTAGTGGCGAGCCAAGTGAGCACATTGGTAACTGATTCTGAATGGGAGAAAACTCCTTTGAATTCGGCAACGAAGTCGGACCACTTCCCAAGAAAGAAGCTTCTGCCTGAGACCTTGGATTCTCGGAAGGTATCAGCCCATGTGGACGCTGTACCTTTTCTCATGAAAGACAATGCGTAGGCAATTCGCCTAGCGTCGTCATTGTATATCTCCGTGTTGATGGATAGGTACAGTTGTACCGAGCACAGCCAAGGCTTCACTTTCATGAGGTTTCCATTGAAGTCCTCAGGGACTCCAAGGCGGATTTCTGTGGGTTTGGTTCCCATAGTGGGAGTCTGGGGTTGGGGGGCAGCTGGTGCTGTGGCTGGGAATATACGACCACTTTGAGCGATCGGAGTTGGTGACGGTGGGGTGGGGCTGCGAGGGATAACTGCTCCGGCTGAGAGCTGGTGAGACAGTAGTCTAGAGAGTTCTTGTGATTCTGCTTCTGCAGACGGAGAGCGTAGCTCGAGGTTGAGGTCGGGGTTATCAGAGGTCTCGGTGGACACTTCTGAGTCTGATAATTCTGAGGATTCAGCAGTTTGCTGTTCTGTGGCTCTCCACAAGGTGGAGATCGGTGGTGGTCGGGCTGAGGAGGAGGGCCTACTCGATGGTAGCCATGACGTGGTAAGCTAGAGCTTTTGTTACGCTTGGCCCAGGTAGGGTCGAGCGTAGACTCAAGGGGATGACTTGAGGACTAAGGAGTACCAGCGTTCTAGACGCTACGGTACGACTATGACCTTCGGGCGAGGTATCTGCTCATGAAGAGCATGCTCAGCATCAAAGGGTTCTTAGGAGTCCAAAGAGGACAAGTTCTTATCCCAGTCTTGGGAGATCGAGTGTAGGAGTTATCTCAAAGGGTATGATTGAGTAGCTCTAGCTTAGGGAATACAAGCGTAGAGACTAAGGTTTATATACTTGAGCCATAGAAGGTCGTAGAACTTCATGGAACGAGCGGGAGAACAAGGAACCAAGAGAGATATGACTCGGGAAGCGTAAGGGCTCGGGATGAGTCAAAGCGAGTCATATCCGCTGTGGATCTGTCAATCAGTGTCAATCAGAAGCAGCTGTCAATCAATGATTATCATGAAACAAGGAAGCAGTCGGAACGACCCAAAGTGACAATGACAGCGGGGTCATTAGTCGGAGATGAAAGTATGATATGGTCTGTGGGATAACGACCTACGTGCCGTGCGGAGGAAGTCTGGGTAATGCCAGATGAAGTGGATAGCGATCCACTGAGACTAAGGTAGCAGAGCAAAGGAAAGAAAATGAACAAAGTCAGGTCAAGTCGTAACACCTACCCAGGTTGATCAGCAAATGTGCATTGTCCCATCTCGTCAGGCAAGGAGATGGACATACAGAAGAAGAGCAAGGAAAGAAGAATGAACTGGACATGAGCTCACCACACCTTCACTCTTGGCCTGATCAGATGCACTGTAGAGACTTGTACATCTCTAGTGTCATAGTCCACAATTTCACCACATCCTACAGACTATCTCTTGTCCTGTACATTCCATCCAGTCATTGTCTACCTAGTCCAGTCTGTCCCTCCTCACCCGGTCTCTTAGTCCTTGGTTAGTCCTGTCTGGTCTATTAGTCCTTTCATTCAGTCTTTGTCGGTCTCCTTTCATATTATTGACAAGTAGCCATTTTTACTCCTTCCATTTGTCATCATCATTTATCTGTACTGTTTGTCATCGCCTTCACTTCGTTTTATAGTTAGAGTTCGTGTTCCTTATTCCTGACAGTCCTGGGAAATGCTTGGACTATAAAGTCTTGTACCTTTGGTTTTCAAATACATCTTTTGACTTTGGAGGATCAAAGGATTCTCTCCACACACACACACACACACATACTCATTGCCGTCATCATTGCTGCTGTCTTCCACATTGCTCTCTTGTCAGACTCATGTGTCTGGACTACTGTACCTACCATTGGACTACTCTTCTCACCACTGGACTATCATTCCCTTCTCTGGACACAGGTCTGGAATATCCTTCCTCCTGGACCATTCCCTTCTGGCACTTCACCTCCACCTTGAACTCTCTTTGGGGATGAACCCATTGCACCCCTCACCTTTTATACTACCTGGTCTTCTCCTTAGGAGCTGGGTTTGTTGTTCTTCAACTGGAGCCCACTGCGAGGGGGTTCTAGAGGTGACCCAGAAAATTTTCATGGTCCTTTTCTTCACCCGCTCCTGAGGTAACAATGCCAAGGGACTTTTTTCTGATCCACCTGAGCCTTGATTTGCCTTCAATCAACCCTCATCCATTTTAGCTGTTTTCGGACTTACTGCCACTGCTTGTCACATCTTTTTCTGATGTCCCATCTTCCAAGACCACTTTACCTGTTCATCCTGAACTTTAGAAGTTTTTCACAATGTTTCTGTCTTCCCTGCATTCCACTCTACCTATAACTGGCCAATCCGTTTTTAGACCTGCCTTTCTCATATACCACCACCTTGACACTGATCTGCTTGGTGCATCCTTCCGTTTTCATACATTTGTCCCTTTACCCAAAACTGCCAATCAGCACTGCCACCAATCTGATATGGCTAACTCCTTGTTTCAGATCCTGTTTTCAGGAACACCGAATGCACTGAAGTTCAATGGTGACAGTCCAAAACTGATCCAATCATTTTTACAGAATATAGAGTTATTGGGTTCGCTTGCCCAACTGTCCGATGAAGATCATATCCATGCTACCATCAGATATGCGGACTATGATGAATCCGAGACCTGGGAACATCTACCTGAGGCCACTGCCATCCCCCGAGTATGAAAGTCATTCGTTGACACTGTCATTTCACTTTATCCCGGAACCAATGCTACTAACTGATACAGCTGAGCCGATTTACAGAACATAGTCCAGGACTTCTGGACTAGACCTATCCAGACTATCAAAGTCCTAGGAGCATTTTACTGTGCATTCCTCAAGATATCAGCACCACTTGTTGCTGCCAGATGCATTTCCGAATTCAAATGAGATTCACTCTTCATTAGCATGTTTCCTACTGATGTCACAAATCAGATCTGCTTCCGTCTCTCTGTAACCAGACCAGACTTCCATCCCGACGACTGTCCCTCAATGGCAGGTTCCTATTCCACTATGCAATTCATACTGACTGATCATCATTTGCAGTCCAGATCACCGACACCAACCATGCTCTATTCATCAAGATTGTCACTGTTGCCATCTGGACTAATGCTGTCACCACCCAGTCTATATGTCTCACCTACTGGACTTCGTTCCTTTTCATCATCACACATTGCTAACACTCACCCAAGCTCTGTCACTAATGGTTTACAGACCTGTGCATTTTGTGGTGCATCAGGACACTTTGTCCGCAACTGCCTGCACACTGTTGAATACATTCACTTCAGTAAAGTCCTCAAGGGCATGAACAGCCATCTGTACCTGCCAGACCAATCACCAATTCCTCACCTACCAGGATGCTCCTGTATAAGGGTGTCTGTTGATGCAATCCACACAGCCGAGTCTTCACAGGCCACTTTCACCTCACACACTCAGCCAACACATGCAGCCGATAGTATCCTGTCCCTGACCATCCCAAACACTGACCATTCTATAGACTGCCCTCAGACTACCATCTGGACTCCCATAGAGTTATCATTATCGAACTTGGCCTCCCTGAGGGAGATCCCAGAACCATAGTCTCTTTTGTCTGGATCTGTTGTTGCTGACATAAGACCATCTGTAACCCCCACAGCCATATCCACAGCTGTTCCTGTTGCACCAGTGGCTATCATGCCCAAGTACCCCATGGTTGCAGTTCTATTACCTTTGTTTTTGCTGACTGGTCTATCATTACCAGATTCTTCTTCTTTGTTGTCCCCATCTTCTTCATTGTTACTTCATCACCAGTCTTTGTCCATTCCCACCAAGCCATCATTGTCATTGCTGCTGTCTTCTTTTTCTACTGGACTACCGTCATTGTCATTGTCTGTCATTTCATTACCACCATATACTACTGTATCATCATCGTCCGTTACTGTTACACTTTGCCGTAGGCTAGGCATGGTCTCAAAGGAGTCAAGCGGACAAGGAGTCGGAAGCTTTGACGATGCGAAGGACCTCTAGCTGTGGTGCTACTAGAGGGCTGCCCTTGCTATGGAAGCAAAGGGTGGTCAAGGACTGAGACGAGGGAATCAGACGAAGTCCGCAAGAACTTGTTAGATTGAGAAGATCAAGCTTAGAGTTACAGGTCAAGTGTTACAGTTTAAATAGGCGAGCTGTGGTAATGGAATGGAACTTGGTGGAATGTCAAGGAACAAGGATGAGTAAGGTATAGAACCGAGTAGAACGCTGAGGCACAGAGGTGAGTCAGCATACACGAGGTATGGAAGTTGAAGGAATATCTAAGAACGTATGAGTAATATGGTGATAAAAGATGTCATTGGGCGGGGCTCGAACAGCGAGACAACAGAGTACAAGGCGAAAGGTAAGCATAAGGTCAAAGAAAGTGTAGTAGAGAGGAAGGAAACGTAACATTACCCTCCCACGAGGGTCAAGCTACCAGCGCAGACTTCTACAGGTCACACGCCCCCATAGTAGGTGACCCGATCACGTTGGCGAAGGCGGTGTCGTCCCAAATGTCATTGTCCACTCCAGAATCTGTTACGTTTCCTTCCTCTCTACTACACTTTCTTTGACCTTATGCTTACCTTTCGCCTTGTACTCTGTTGTCTCGCTGTTCGAGCCCCACCCGATGACATCTTTTATCACCATATTACTCATACGTTCTTAGATATTCCTTCAACTTCCATACCTCGTGTATGCTGACTCACCTCTGTGCCTCAGCGTTCTACTCGGTTCTATACCTTACTCATCCTTGTTCCTTGACATTCCACCAAGTTCCATTCCATTACCACAGCTCGCCTATTTAAACTGTAACACTTGACCTGTAACTCTAAGCTTGATCTTCTCAATCTAACAAGTTCTTGCGGACTTCATCTGATTCCCTTGTCTCAGTCCTTGACCACCCTTTGCTTCCATAGCAAGGGCAGCCCTCTAGTAGCACCACGGCTAGAGGTCCTTCGCATCGTCAAAGCTTCCGACTCCTTGTCCGCTTGACTCCTTTGAGACCATGCCTAGCCTACGGCAAAGCGTAACAGAATCCAGGTCCGGAGAGTGGGAACGGCGGCAAGGGCAGCTGGGGACCATACGCCGAGTCCTGCGGGGGCGGCGGGGGCCATGGTAGGAATGATGGGGCGAGGAAGGGTGTGACAAGTGCGAGGAGGCGGGAGAGGTAGAGGGCGAGGGCAGTGGAGGAGCATGGTGCAGAGAGCACTGTCGCTGAGAGTGGTTGGGACGGAAACAGCAGCATATCGGGCATTGATAGATCCCACATTGGACACGCTGGTGACCAAGGCGGTGGCACTGGAAACAGGCCTCATGAAACCAGGGATGAGAAGGGAGGAGGGGAGTATTGCCAAAGTTGCCGGTCCAGCGGGCTTCGATACGTTCTACAACGTTGAGCTCTTCGGAGTTCAATGCCAAAGAAGAGGCGGAGGGGGTGGAAGCCGAAGTGGTGCCGAGGTGAGTATAACAAGCAAGGTCCTGGAGGTAACGGTCCAGGTCATGCATGAACTCCAACATGCCGAGTTGATAGAAGGCCAGAAGGAGATTAGTCTCCAATTCCATTTGGATATGGGATAGGGTGTGGTTGCAGAAGGTGGCATTGGTGTCAGAGGAGGCAGAGGAGGTGCGTACTAGAGTGGTGAGCCGGGCGACCTGGAGGGTGGTGAGATAAAGAGAGTGGAGTGCCGATCCATAGTCAAGGTGGGCGCCGATGGGGACAGCATACCGGGGGTCTCGAAGGAATCAGAGAAGGGTGTGGGATTCGGCATCAGTGGGAAGGTCAGGGCGTACCCAATGGGCATGTTCAGGGAGGTCTATGGATTCAATGGTGCCGAGGTAAGTGGCAAGGCGAACGGGGGGTTCAGCGAGCTCGGGGATGGAGATGGCGGGTTGGTTACCCCAACCGGGAGTGGTGACGCGGGAAGTGGGGGAGGAGGTATCATCGACGATCATGGCGTGGGGGTTTAGAATGGAAGGAGGCGTATAGTAGGGAGGAGAAGCAGAAACACTTGAGATGCTAGTAGACACAGAACGAGGAGTAGGCTGGCTAGGCTGAGGAGTTGGACGGGGATGAACCTCTCTGTCAGAGTAGTTGGAGAGGGTGACAGAAGTGACAGAAGCAAGGACAGAATCAGTAACAGATTCTGTAGGCGGTGAACCACCAAGTCGGGGGGGAGTAGGAAGAACGAGTTCAGGGACATCAGAGCAAGGCATGGTATGGTCGAGGAGTTGTTGGTAGGTAGTTAAGCGGATTGGGGAGGGAAGTCCTTGGGGTGACACTTTTTATAGGCAGCTAGGAGGAGTTTAGAATTCTTCAAATTCCACTCAGGTTCCCAGAAATCATCTTCCGCAGTGTATCCTTTCCAGCGGATCAGGAAACACTGTTGGGGGGGTGGTCCCTTGTGATGGAGAATGCGGTCCACGAGGTATTCCACTTCAGGACCAATATTGTCAGGAGGGGGTCGGGAGAAGTTCGGACCATGAACGGGGTTTTCCTTGGCAGGGGAGAGAAGCGAGGTGTGGAAAACGGGGTGAATTTTCCAGTTTTTGGGGAGGCGTAAGCGGTAAGTGATAGGGGAAAGAACCTTGACGATTTCAAATGGTCCCTCGCGTTTTGGAAGGAATTTGGGATCTTTCTGAAAACGGTGAAGGTTCCTTGCTTCCAACCAGACCTTATCTCCTAGGGTGAAGGGTTTGAAATGTTGTCGGGTCTGAGAGGCCATGGTCGCTCTAGCAAGTTCATGAGCTGCTCGGGCTTCATCTCTGGCCTTGGTGAGTTGGGAGAGACAGAGTTCTACTGCGGGGAGGTTGGAGGGAGCAAGGACGGAAGGAAGGGGTCTGGGTTCATAACCCATTTGGAGGAAGAACGGAGATTGATTGGTGACGGAATGTGGGCGGTGGTTGTGAGCAAATTCGGCGAAGGTCAGAAGTTCTGTCCATGAGGCAGGGTTGTCCCCGCAGAAAATCCGGAGATAAGTTTCTAGCTCCTGGTTGGTTGGTTCAGTTCTGTGGAGACTAGTTGATGAGTCTTGAGGTACCCGGGGTGGCTGGCCGTCTCATGATCATGGTATCTTTGTAAGATTTCACGCCTGAGATTGCCTTTGGGAGGAATGTAGACGCGGTCTTGGTAAGTGAGTATCCCTTCCCTGTTTTGCCAGTTGGAGAGCCGGGAACGGAATGCCGCAGGGATATTTTCGTCCACCGCTTGGAGTGAGGTCAGGGCGAACAGGTCGGTAGAAGAGGCTGAGCGGATTTTAGAGGAAAGGGCAATATCTATGACATTGACAAAGAGAGATGGAGGGAGTAGCGTTACAAGGGAGTTATCCGAAGCATCTTTTGGGAAGTGATCTGCGTGTCGGGAGAGGGCATCAGGGCCTGCGAGTTGTGATCCCGGTACATGGATCAGTTTGAGGTCAAAGTCAGCTAGGTCAAGCAACCACTGCATGTTACGCGTGGCCTGGACAGGGTCGCGCATAGACCTGAGGGGAAGCCGCCTTCTAGGACTCAGGCTATAGTAGTCCGGGCGGCGGACTACTAGAGATGAGTGGAGGCACGAGAAGGTGAGTTCTCATATTCCAAGGCTACATAGTAGGCAGCTGGTCGAGGGTCGAGACAGCCTTCAGACGAGAGTCAAGGCGAAGGCGTTTGGATTATCGGTGAGTCTATGAATCTAGGGAGGTACGATGATTCAGGTAGACTAAGCTAAGGTACTGGGGACAGTGGAGCGCCCATTATATAGGAGTCAAGTGTGCGCACAGACCGGGCGTCTAAGTAAGGGAACCGGCTGTGGTATAGCTAAGTAAAGGAGATGTGCCGAATGGATGAGGAGTGCACATCTCTAGAGGAAACTGTGAAGTATGACTCGGCAAATGATTAAGAAGATGAGTCATATGCGCTGCGGATCTGTTGATCAGGAAGCATCCTGTCGATCAATGATCTCGGCTAAGCGAGAGAAGCATCGCCTTCGGTGGTAATAGAAGGGATGCGCGAGGCGTGGTTCTAAGAAAGGCTAAAGCTAAGAAGAGGCGCGTACACCATTGTCAATGATGGGACTCGGATAGGAGATGTCCAGGGATACGTGAGTAATCCTACCGAGGGTCTGGCATAGGGTCCGGTCGAGAGGCCAGAGCTCAGCTGAGGAGCTGAGGGACTGGGACGGGTTCTGTAAGGGAACCAGTGGACTGGGACCAAGGACGGAGGAGTCCGAGGGCAGTGTGCACGTTCGGGGTGAAGCCCGATGGGATCAGTGCATGGCATGGGTGCGAGGCCAAGCCGAGGAGAGGGTCCGAGGTTGGACTCGGCAGGGGAGGTCTGTGACGTCAGCGGACGGAGACAGGGGCAGTGCAGTGTACTGTCAGTCCACGAGTGGACTACGTTATGGGTCTCAGTGGGGAGTCTAAGAGTGGACTGTTGGAGTCCCGGGCTGAGGCTAGAGATGGGGTCTCGGAGGGATGCTCAATTGGTGATGCTCACAGAGAGACCAGCGCTATGAGACTTAGGGGTTCCGGTCAGGCAGAACGGACTATGATCAGGGTAGAGCCAGGACGGGCTTGACGTGAGGACTAAGCAAGGGAGTGCTTAGCGGGTTCTCGGTAATGCATAGGCATGTGGTCCAGTGCGGACTATCGGTGGGCTGGCTGGCTGGGTAAGCCAGGACTAGGCTAAGCGAGGGACGAGGTATGGCTGGGTAAGCCATGACTAGGACTGAGCAAGGAAAAAGTATAGGGGTACGGCGAATCGTAACACTGCGCTTGTCGCTGGTTCAGGGTGTGGGGTTCGTGGAAGTAAGTGAGGTTTTTGTGGTCCATGAACACTCTAACCTGGTGAGGGGATCCCCGCAAGTAGTGGGACCAGGCTTTGAGTGCTTGGAGCACTGCCAGAAGTTCTCGGTCATGGATGTCGTAGTTTCGTTGGGTAGGGTCGAAACTTTGGGAGAGGTAGGAGCAGGGGTGCCATTCACCATTAGGATCTGCTTGGAGGAGGATTCCCCCGGAGGCATAGAGGGAGGCGTCGGTAGCAATGGCGAAGGGGGCGGAGAGGTCAGGAACTCAAAGAACCGGTTGGGAGGCAAATCATGCCTTGAGTAGGTCGAATGCTGATCGACAAGAATCGTCCCAAGACCATGTAGTGGTCTTCTTGGTAAGGTCGATGAGGGGTCTAGCGATAGTGGAGTAGTTGGGGATGAATCGTCGGTAAAAATTGGTGAAACCTAGGACAGACCGGACTTCTTTTACGGAAGTGGGGACGGGCCAGTGGGCGATTCCGTCTAGTTTGGTGGGGTCCATTGTGATTTCGTCGGGGCGAATGATCATTCCAAGGTACTCAACTTCATCTCGATCGAAAAAGCATTTTTTGGGTTTCAAATGTAGGTGAAGTTCCTCCATCCATTGCAATACTCGGTGGGTTCGTTTAGTATGAGTTTGTTGGTCAGGGGAGAAAATGAGGAGGTCGTCCATATAGATAAATAACCATCCTTCCGCGATGAGGTCTCGGAATGAGTCATTCATGAACCGTTGGAACGTAGGGGGAGAGTTGGTCAGTCCAAAGAACATAACGTTCGGTTCAAACAACTCTCGGTGCATGATGAAGGCGGCTTTCCACTGGTCCCCTTCCTTAATGCGGATGTTATTATACCCCCATCAGACATCCATCTTGGTGAACACCTTCGCTTCCCGAATCCGGTCCATGAAATCTTGAAGGAGAGAGAGGGGGTAAGCATCCCAGATGGTTTGCTCGTTTAAGCGTCGATAGTCCTGGCAAGGTCGTAAGCCAGGCTTTTGTCCAGGTTGGACCTTCTTTTTAACAAAGAAGAAAGGGGAGGCCTGAGGGGATTTTGAAGGAGAGATCTTGCCCGAAGCTAGGTTTTCGTCAATAAACTTGTCTGTAGCTTGTCGTTTGTCTGCCGAAAGGGGGTAGATTTTGGCGATTCGGGGAACAAAGTCTTCTTTGAGGTTGATGGCGTGGTCATAGGGTCTAGATGGGGGAAGAACGTTCGCTGCTTCTTCGGCAAAGACCTCCTTATATCTGATATACTCTTCGGGAAGGGGGGAGGGAACTGGCGCATTGGGGGAAAGGGCGAGGCTGGACATGATGGAGAGTCGAGAGATTACTGGGGCCTGGATGAATCGAGACCCGCAGCGAATGATTCGATTGATGGTATATTGGTCATGAGCATGGGTTAAGAAGTCGCATTCGTCCTCCCATCCATTGTAGGCATATAGGCATTCGTCTTGAACTGAATTGACGAAAACATGGCGTGGTGGGGGTCGAGGGGGAACAAGGAGCTTCTCCTGTCGTAAGTAAGCTCCTTGATGGAGGGAGAAGAGGAGTTTCGATTTGTCGGTGGTTTCAGCAATTCGAAGGGTTCTCTTTGCCCAGTCAATGGTTGGGTTGGCCTTCCGTAGCCAGGGGATCCCAAGGAATACGTTATCCTTGCTAAGGTGCATGACATGGCAGGTGATTTAGTGAACAAGGCCTTTGGTGGAGACAAAGAGGTTGGCGATGTATCGAATGGTTCCCTTGGTGTTGATGGTTCCATCAGCATTTTTGGCGTAAACTGGGTGGTCAAGTTTGGTCAGGGGAATCTTGTGTTTCTTAGCAAAGCCCCAATCGATACAACAGACATTGGCTCTGCTATCAATCAAGGCTCTGGTGTCAATGGTTTGGAGGGTGTGCGAGGGGATGATAACTTGTACTGGAATTTGCATGGAGTTCGTAGTAGAAGTTACAAATACCGAAGCACTAGGGGACGTAGACGTTGTGGCAGGTCCCTGTTTTAAAAATCCTGGGAAAATGAAATCCTTCTAACCGCTATCCCGTCCTCGTCTTCGGTGTCGTCTGGGATTTCCTCCAACTTTGGAAGGTCCGAGGTTGCTACCGCTTTGACTGAAAGTTTCTTGCCTTTGGAGAACTTCGGACAATTAGTAGATAGGTGTCCTCCTTCTCAGCAATGGAAACAGAGGTTGTTTTCGATACAGCGTTTTCATTCTGCAGGGGTGAGCTTGGGGATAGGGGTGGTGTGTACCGCATCTACGTCCATAGCGTTGGGGTCGGGGGCGGTCGATCTCGGCATAGAGTGGAGTCCGTGGAAGACCTTTCCGCTTCCTCGTTTCACTAAGTCCCTCGCTCGTTCCTTCATGGCTGCAAAGTGAGCTGCCTTGGTATACCAATCCTCAATCTTGTCTGGGGGAGTTTCCATGCTTTGGATCTTCCACATAAGAGGTTCTGGGATTCCAATAGCGTAATAGCTGATGAGGACATTAGGGTCGGTGACTTTGGAGATAGCGACATGGTTCTGGAAGCGGGCGGTATATTCAGTGAGCAAGGGAGAGTAGTCCCCATGCTTGTTCTTGACCATCTTGGTCGTGGCGAGCCAGTGGAGGCTGGAGGCGATGGTGTCCTTTCGGACGAAGGACTTGGAGAAAGAGTCGCAGAAATCGGCAAAAGTTCCTAGGTTGAGCATAGCCTGAGCAAGGATCTTTTGTCTGAAAGTGGCTGCCCAAACTTTGGCTGATCCTTTCTTCATAAATGATAAGGCATAGGCTACCTTCTTGGCGTCAGTATCGTAGACTTCCGAGTTCACTGCAAGATAAAAGATGACGGTCCCGAGCCAGTCTTCGGCTTTGGCAAATGATCCGTCAAAGTCTTCAGGGGTTCTGAGACGAAGTTCGGTGGACTTGGTGGCAGCTGTGGCTGGCATGGCAGGTTGGGGAGGGTCGGTCGGGGGCGGGTATGAGAGAGGAAATCCTCCAAAAGGAGGGTTGCGTGCTTGAGGGGTTGGCGAAGGTGGGGTAGGTTCTCTGGGGATGGTAAGTCCTGAAGAGAACTGGTGTCGAAGAGTAAGCTCTTCTTCGGGTCCGAAGAGAGTGTCAAGGTCTAGGTCTGGGTTGGTGTCCAGGGATGACGCTGTGTCTTGGGGGACTTCCGACTCAGATAGGTCGGTGGGTGGAGGTTCTCGTGGTCTAGACCAATGAGGATTGATGGTGGGTTGTTGGGACGCAATGGTGGTTCAAAGATTTGAGGGATCTGCTCACGGAGAGCACGCTCGAGAATCAAGGGGTATTGGAGCTACAACGGAGGTAGTCCACACGAGATAGAAGCTTGATCTTTTGTTACGCTTTGCTGTAGGCTAGGCGTGGTCTCAAAGGAGTCAAGTGGACAAGGAGTCGGAAGCTTGGACGATGTGAAGGACCTCTAGCCATGGTGCTACTAGAGGGCTGCCCTTGCTATGGAAGCAAAGGGTGGTCAAGGACTGAGACGAGGGAATCAGACGAGGTCTGCAAGAACTTGTTAGATTGAGAAGATCAAGCTTAGAGTTACAGGTCGAGTGTTACAGTTTAAATAGGCGAGCCATGGTAATGGAATGGAACTTGGTGGAATGTCAAGGAACAAGGATGAGTAAGGTATAGAACCGAGTAGAACGCTGAGGCACAGAGGTGAGTCAGCATACACGAGGTATGGAAGTTGAAGGAATATCTAAGAACGTATGAGTAATATGGTGATAAAAGATGTCGTCGGGTGGGGCTCGAACAGCGAGACAACAGAGTACAAGGCGAAAGGTAAGCATAAGGTCAAAGAAAGTGTAGTAGAGAGGAAGGAAACATAACAGTTACCATTTCACCCATGCCAACCATTTTATGTCAGACTCACTCACCACCACCGCCATATACTTGTACTATCATTTCATCTCAGACAGATGTTCCTTGGATAGATGGTATTGCTTTCTACCTGGTCATGTCATTTATCATTTTCATTACCCTACTACTTGGTCTTACTGTCCTTTGCCTCACTTTCCAGTCTTTCATTACACCATGCACAGTCTGGCTGCCTTACCTCTTACTATGATTCCTTGGCCACACTTATCCCTTTTTGAACGCAGTCACCGTTTGTTCACCTATTGCACCCACAACGTGATT
The DNA here is from genome assembly GCA_038093795.1 of Retiboletus fuscus. Lineage (NCBI taxonomy): Eukaryota > Fungi > Basidiomycota > Agaricomycetes > Boletales > Boletaceae > Retiboletus > Retiboletus fuscus. The sequence goes on from JBBPSV010000046.1 coordinate 37,791, forward strand.
TATTTTTTCCCGTCCCTTCATTTCCATCCCACTTGACCTAGTCCACTTACCAGTCTATGGCTAGGAGGCCATCAGCTAAGTCCTGTGGGGGGGAGTATTGCTTACCTTCAATGCTCACTTGTTTATTTCAAGTCCATTCTTGTTTTGCATCAGTCCATTCATTCAACACTGCACTGGACTATAAACCAGTCTTATATGCCTTCATTGATCATCAACCAGCCTTACCACACAACATGCCAACCATTGTAACCTCTGTTTTACCCTGGGATTCGACCAGTGACACTATGTACTCACAAGTGTAATTACTAAAAACTGACTCACAGACACTCGATACCATACAGTATACTGCCGAAAAAGAAAAAGAACAAAACCACAAATAAAACAAACTATTACACTGTTTTCTTTCCTTCCATGTCTCACCATGTATCTAACCCATGTACCTGCTTTGTTTTGCACATGTCCTAAGACACCACGCACCTTATTTACGATAGACTGAGCATCATACTGAAGACCATCACAAGACCAAGGGCAGTCCAGTAGGTATAGACAATGAAAGCAGACCAACAAAGCCAAGCTGGGTGGTATCCCACATATCATTCCCTTTTGTTATTGTTTTCTTACTTACTTTCATTTTGTACTACATTTTCGTTCACCTTACTTCGAGACCAGACTGATTATACACACGATGGACTACTTGTACAGATAACAGACCAGACAACAATGATGACAGACTACCCTACATGTCCAACTCCTCCAACTCAGCGACTATCTTGCCCACTTCCGCCATCACCCCATCCTGCTCCACTTCCAATGCCTTGAGGTTTGCCCGAATTTGGAAGAGTTGAGCATTGGCAGCGTTGAGCCACCGAGCGAGCTTGTCCCACTCCTTCTGGACCGCTGTCTTCCCAGACACCTTCTTCATTGTCGCCTTTCCCTTCCCCTTCATCTTGATGGGCATCTCCTCCTCGATGTCATTGTCCATGTCCATGTTGATGGGCAATGTGATGTGCTTGCTAGACCTGGCTTTAGCCTTGGGCTGGACTGGTCTCCCCGCTGATGAGAAGTTAGACCGGATAGTCCATGCAGAGTCTGAGACTACGTGTTACGACTTGACCTGGCCCCATTTGTTTTCTTTCATTTCTTTGATAGCTTAGTCTCAGCAGATCGCTATCCGCCTCATCTGGCGCTACCCAGACCTCTCCTATACAGCACGTAGGTCGTTATCTCATGGACCGCATCATACACTTCATTTCCGACTAATGACCCTGCTGTCATTGTCGCTTTGGGTCTTTCCGACCACTTCTCTGTTTCACAATAATCTTTGATAGACAGCTGCTTCTGATCGACATTGATCGACAGATCCACAGTGGATATGACTCACTTTGACTCCTCCCGAGTCTCTCTGCTTCCCGAGTCATATCTCTCTTGGTTCCTTGTTCACCCGCTCATTCCATAGGATTCCTTAACCTTCTATGGCCCGAGTATTTAAACCGTAGTCTCCATGCTTGTATTCCCTAAGCTAGAGCTCTCAATTCTACCCTTGAGATAACTCCTACGCTCGATCTCCCAAGACTGGGATAAGACTCGTCCTCCTCGGACTCATCGTATCCTTCAACACTGAGCGTGCTCTTCATGAGCAGATACCTCGCCCAAAGGTCTTAGTCATACCATAGCGTCAAGAATGCTGGTACTCCCTAGTCCCAGACCCTCACCTTGAGTCTACGCTCGACCCTATCTGGGCCAAGCATAACACTACGCACCTTTTGTCGCCTCAAGCACAACCACCATCATCAACTCCCTCCTTGGCATGTTGCTACCACCTGAGTTGCTGCACCCAACCTTGAGATGCCTGCAGTGGGTGCACACCATCCCCTTTCCCCTTGAGCACTGACTTGTGACGCTGACCTTGTTGCATAGCTTGCATGGCAGGTAGTCCACAGCAGTCTTCAGGCCCGCATCCTTCATCATCATGGTCTTCTTCTTAGGAGCCACCCCTCCATCATCCTTGTCTGCATCCTCATCAGTCCACCCTTGCTAGACCACTGTTGGCCTATTATCGAAGTTCAGTGGCATGCCACGTACCTTGCACACAGACGATGTGACCGATGCCACAGCCGACCTGACACCAGATGACACTGTTCCCTTCTCCACCTTGGTTACCACACCCTCCTCAACCTTGTTGCTCTCCATTGTCTCCTTCTCCACCTCAGGCACCATGCTCTTACTGACCTCGTTGGTCTCCACCATGGACTCTTGCATAGCCACGGATGGTCCAGATTCTTCAACGGGCAGCAGTATGTTTCTTGACTCCATCCACTTCATGTACTGGTGTTCAGCCTTGACAACCTCAGCCACAATCTCGTTGTCCATGTTGGTGTTGATGTATAATGTGTCCTCTTCCTTCTTGGTGGTCTTCCATTTGTCCTAGACCAGTCCCATCTTGTTTAGCACCCACACATGACCAGAAAAGACCAGACATGCACCATCGCTGACCCAAACCTCCCCAACCATGAGTCGATGTCATCCTTGAGGTCTTCCCTGTCATCAGGCCAGGACTGGGCTTCTGCTTTGAGTCATTCCATGACGTTCTTCAGCTTGAGGTGTGCATCCCTTTGTGCAATTGTGCCCACATTGGTCATGACTCAGAGGTTGGCAAGCTGGCTTGCGAACTGTTGCTTGGACAACATTGAGGCAGATGGATGGTGGTAGTAGTGAAGAGAGAGAGATGTGGAGCAACATGACACGGTCAAGCGACTTGATGTGTCAAGACCATGTATTCAAACCCTGCATTGTCCGTGTTTCCCACGCCACACCACTGACTGGGGACAGTCAGTATTCAAGTACCCCGCAGATGTAGAGACTTGTACATCTCTAGTGTCATAGTCCACAATTTCACCACATCCTACAGACTATCCCTTGTCGTGTACATTCCATCTAGTCATTGTCTACCTAGTCCAGTCTGTCCCTCCTCACCTGGTCTCTTAGTCCTTGGTTAGTCCTGTCTGGTCTATTAGTCCTTTCATTCAGTCTTCGTCAGTCTCCTTTCATATCATTGACAAGTAGCTATTTTTACTCCTTCCATTTGTCATCATTTATCTGTACTGTTTGTCATCGCCTTCACTTCATTTTATAGTTAGAGTTCATGTTCCTTATTCCTGACAGTCCTGGGAAATGCCCGGACTATAAAGTCTTGTACCTTTGGTTTTCAAATACATCTTTTGACTTTGGAGGATCAAAGGATCCTCTCCATACACACATGCATACACGTACTCATTGCCATCATCATTGCCACCATCTTCCATGTTGCTCTCTCATTGGACTCATGTGTCCAGACTACTGTATCTACCGTTGGACTGCTCTTCTCACCACCGGACTATCGTTCCCTTCTCTGGACACACATCTGCAATATCCTCCCTTCTGGACCATTCCCTTCTGGCACTTCACCTCCACCTTGAACCCTCTTTGGGAACAAACCCATTGCACCCCTCATCTTTTATACTACCTGATCTTCTCCTTAGGAGCCAGGTTTGTTGTTCTTCAGTGCATATGGTGGTACTTGGCATTATCCCTGCCTTTGAAGGGGGGCGATCGCTGCCTAGATTACCTTGTCACACTCCCATATTTCGTTCCTATAATAATTGAAGGCACTTACATGCAACCCGCCATGGATCAACCACCTGCACATCTGCCAGCCCTCATACCATGGCTGGAGGACTGTATGGGCCCTTGAATATGTACCTAGGGACATTCTTCCCTGTATCCTGCAGCTTCATGATTAAATCCCAGGCTGTGTTCCATCCTGCAGCCAGTGATGCCAACTTGAATGATGTTGTTGGTCAGGTTAACCTGGACAATACCCGGTTGGAACAGAGCCAGCCAACTATTCCAGCAACTGTGGAAAAAGATGACAAGGACAAGAATGGAGATGAGGAGGATGGGGATGAGGAGATGGATGATGAGGATGGGGATGACAAGGAGGGTAAGGAGTATCAGGAGGATGAGTGGGAAGAGGACCAGGATCAGGATCAGGATCAGAACGAAGATGAGGACAAAGTTGGAGACATTTCAATCTGTACAACTGACTCCTATGCCCAGCACACTAAGCCAGGACTAAAAGGCATTCTGATTCCAGATTTCGTTGTTGTCAAAGCCACAGGTGCCTTGGATGGGGACCATATCATGCTTGTCATCAAGCTGAAGAAGCACAACTGGGCCAAGAAAAAGGCCCTCTTCCAGCTTAGTCATTACCTAATGATGGCAGCTCAAAAATACAGTGTTCGGCCTTTGGCAGGCATTTTGGTTCAGGGTCAGGTCTTCACCATCCTTGAATATGATGACACAAACATCAAGCCTAACCTCAATTCTGCACCGGAAGTGGTGACCTGTGGAGCCGAGTTCAACAAGTACATAAATAGGATTGCTGCTCAAAATTGGGCATAGCTCATCAACCAAATGTAATACACCTTCCTGTGCCTCACCAAGCTGCCATAAACCAAGGAAGGACTGCCCAACAGTCAGTCCAACATACGATCTTAGTGCCACACAAGATTTGGTTAAACTGTGGCTGATCACCAAGAATTGTTGCTGGGGGGTGAGTAATGAAGTGATACAGCTCCAATTAAAGGGTGACAATTGAGGTGATGATTGTCCAGCTT
>JBBPSV010000047.1:0-42261 GCA_038093795.1 Retiboletus fuscus
TAACGTTCTTAGACATTCTCCCGACTTCCATGCTTTGTAAACGCTGACTCACCACTGTTCCTCAGCGTTCTACCAAGTTCCACATCTGACTCATCTTTGTTCTATGGTATTCCACCCAGTTCTACTCGATTACCACGGCTCGTCTATTTAAACCATAGCACTCAACTTGTAACTCCAAGCTTGATCTTCTCAATCTAATGAGTTCTTGCGGACCTTGCCTGATTGCCTCGCCTTCATCCTTGATTCTACCTTTCGCCTTCAACAGCAAAGGAAGCCCTCTAGTAGCACCACGGCTAGAGGTTCTTAGTGTCATCCAAGCTTCCGACTCCCAGTCTGCTTGACTCCCTTGAGATCGCGCCTAGCCTATGGCGAAGCGTAACAAAAGATCAAGCTTGCTTATCCTGTGTGGACTACCTCCGTTGTAGCTCCAAATACCCCCTGATTCTCGAGCATGCTCTCCGTGAGCAGATCCCTCGAATCCTTGAACCACCATTGCGTCTCAACGACCTACCATCGATCCTCGTTGGTCTAGACCATGAGAACCCCCACCCACTAACCTATCTGAGTCAGAAGCCCCCCAAGGCACTGCGTCATCCCCGGATACCAACCCAGACCTAGATCTCGACACTTTCTTCGGACCTGAAGAAGAACTCACCCTTCGACATCGGTTCTCTTCTGAACTTACCATTCCTAGGGAACCGACTCCACCCTCACCAACCCCTCGAGCACGCAACCCTCCCTTCGGAGGATTCCCCCTCTCATACCCACCACCACCAGTCGTTCCTCTTCAACCAGCTATGCCGGCAGCACCAACCACAAAACCCACTGAGCTTTGTCTCAGGACCCCCGAAGACTTTGACGGATCCTTCGCCAAAGCCGAAGATTGGCTCGGGACCGTCACCTTTTATCTTGCCATAAACTCTGAAGTCTACGACACTGACGCCAAGAAGGTGGCCTATGCCCTGTCATTCATGAAGAAGGGATCAGCCAAAGTCTGGGCCGCCACCTATTGCCAAAAGATCCTCGCCCAGGCCACACTCAACCTAGGAACCTTCGCCGACTTTTGCGACTCCTTTTCTAAGTCCTTCGTCCGAAAGGACACTATCGCCTCCAGCCTGCACTGGCTAGCCACGACCAAAATGGTCAAGAACAAACACGGAGACTACTCCCCCTCGCTCACGGAATACACCACCCGTTTCCAGAACCATGTCGCCATCTCCAAAGTTACTGATGCTAACGTCCTTATCAGCTACTATGCCATCGGAATCCCTGAACCACTGATGTGGAAAATTCAGAGTATGGAGACCCCCCTGGACAAGATCGAAGACTGGTACACCAAAGCTGCCCACTTTTCCACCATGAAAGAATGGGCCAAAGATCTGGCGAAGCGAGGAAGCAGGAAGGTCTTCCATGGATTCCACTCCACCCCGAAAACCGTCCCTCCTGATCCCGACGCCATGGACGTCGACGCCGTACACACCACCCCCATCCCAAAACTTACGCCTGCTGAATGAAAGCGATGCATTGAAAACAACCTCTGTTTCCACTGCCGCGAGGGTGGACATCTTTCCACTAACTGTCCCAAGTTCTCCAAAGGAAAGAAACCAGCGGTCAAAGCGGTCGGTACTTTGGACATTCCCAAGTTAGAAGAAATCCCGGACGATGCCGACGAAGACGAGGACGGAGTTGCGGTTAGAAGGGTTTCTTTCTCTCAGGGTTTTTAAAAAGGGGACCTGCCACAACGTCTAAGTCCCCTAGTGCCTCGGTATCTGTAACTTCTACTACAAATTCCATGCAAATCCCAGTACAAGTTATTATTCCCTTGCACACCTTGCAAACCATTGAAACCCGCACCTTGATCGACAGTGGAGTGGATGTCTGCTGTATCGACTGGGGATTCGCCAAGAAACACAAAATCCCTCTGACCAAACTTGACCATCCGGTCTATGCCAAGAACGCCGACGGGACCACTAACACCAAAGGGGCCATCTGATACGTCGCCAACCTCTTTGTTTCCACTGAAGGCCTTGTTTACCAAATCACCTGCCATGTTATGCATCTAAGCAAGGATAATTTGTTCCTTGGACTCCCTTGGCTGCGGAAGGCCAACCCAACCATTAACTGGGCAAAACGGACCCTTCGGATCGCCGAGTCCACCGATGAATCTAAGCTCCTCTTCTCCCTCCATCAGGGTACCTACCTCAGGCAAGAAAAGCTCCTCATTCCTCCATGACCCCCACCTCGCCATGTCTTTGTTAATTCTGTCCAAGACGAATGTCTGTACGCTTACAACGGATGGGAGGACGAATGCGATTTCCTCACCCGCGCCCACGATCAATACACTATCAATCGGATTATTTGCTGCGGATCACGATTCATCCCGGCCCCGGTAATCTCTCGTCTCTCCATAGCATCCAGCCTGGCCCTCTCTCCTGACACACCAATTGTGTCCCCCCTTCCGGAAGAGTACTCTAGATATAAAGAAGTCTTTGCCGAAGAAGCAGCAAACGTCCTTCCCCCATCTAGACTCTACGACCACGCCATCAACCTCAAAGAGGGGTTCATTCCCCGTATCGCAAAAATCTACCCTCTCTCGGCCAACGAACGACAAGCAACAGATAAATTCATCGATGAAAACCTAGCCTCTGGCAAAATTTCCCCCTCGAAATCTCCACAAGCCTCCCCTTTCTTCTTCGTCAAGAAGAAGGCCCAACCAGGGCAGAAACCGGGCCTACGACCTTGTCAGGATTACCGACGACTAAACGAGCAAACCGTCAGGGATGTGTACCCTCTCCCCCTTCTTCAGGATTTCATGGACCGGATCCGGGGGGCAAAAGTGTTCACCAAGATGGACGTCTGGTGGGGGTATAATAACGTCCGCATCAAGGAAGGTGACCAATGGAAAGTGGCTTTTATCACGCACCGGGGGTTGTTTGAACCAAACGTCATGTTTTTCGGACTAACTAACTCTCCCCCCACATTCCAACGGTTCATGAACGACTCGTTTCGAGATCTCATCGCGGAAGGCTGGCTGTTTATCTATATGGACGACCTTCTCATCTTCTCCCCCGACCAACAAACCCACACGGAGCATACCCATAGGGTGCTGCAATGGATGGAAGAACTCCACCTTCACCTGAAACCTGAAAAGTGCTTCTTTGATCAAGACGAAGTCGAATACCTTGGGATGATCATCCGCCCTGATGAAATCGCCATGGACCCCACTAAGTTAGACAGGATCGCCCATTGGCCCACTCCTACCTCTGTAAAAGACGTCAGGTCTTTCCTTGGTTTCGCCAACTTCTACCAACGATTCATCCCTGATTACTCCACCATAGCCCGACCCCTCATCGACCTCACTAAAAAGTCTATCACCTGGTCTTGGGACGACTCCTGCCAGTCGGCATTCGACCTCCTTAAGGCAAGATTTGCCTCCCAGCCTGTCCTCTGAGTTCCTGACCTCTCCGCCCCCTTCGCTGTCGCTACAGACGCCTCCCTCTATGCCTCTGGAGGAATCCTTCTCCAAGCAGATTCTAACGGCGAATGGCATCCTTGTTCTTACCTCTCACAAAGTTTCGACTCTACTCAATGGAACTACGATATCCATGACCGAGAGCTCTTGGCCGTGCTCCGAGTGCTCAAAGCCTGGTCCCACTACCTGTGAGGATCCCCCCACCAGGTTCAAATATTCACAGATCATAAGAACCTCACTTACTTCCGAGAACCCCACACCTTGAATCGACGACAAGCTCGTTGGTTACTCGACCTCGCCGATTTTGATCTCAAATTAATCCATGTACCCGGATCCCAACTTGCCGGTCCCGACGCCCTCTCTTGACGAATCGACCACTTCCCAAAAGACGCTTCAGACAACTCCCTCGTAACCCTACTACCCCCATCTCTCTTTGTCAACGTCATTGACATCGCCCTCTCCACAAAGATCTGCTCTGCTTCTGCTGCTGACCCATTTGCATTGACCTCCCTCCAAGCAGTCGATGAACATGTCCCAGCGGCATTTCGGTCTCGCCTTTCAGACTGGCAAAACCGGGAGGGAATCCTTACTTATCAAGACCGCATCTACGTTCCTCCCGAAGGAGACCTTAGGCGCGAAGTCCTGCAAAGATGCCATGACCATGAATCTGCTGGTCATCCCGGGTATCTCAAAACCCGCCAGCTAGTCTCTGCTGAGTTTTGGTGGCCAGGCTTAGCGTCTTTTGTTCGAAACTACGTAGAGGGGTGTGCAGTCTGCCAACAATGCAAGGCTAATACCCATCCTGGTACCCCGCCTCTAACTCCCATTCCTACCTCGGCCTCCCATCCTTTCCAGGACATCACGGTAGACCTGATCACCGATCTTCCTATTTCAGACGGAAAAGACTCTATAGTCGTATGGGTCAATCGGGCCTTCAAAGGGGCTATATTTTGTCCCACCACCAAGTCCGCCTCAGCAGCTAACATTGCCTCCCTCTATTTTCACAAAGTTTACCGACGCTTCGGACTCTTTGACCGGGTCATCTCGGATAGAGGACCTCAATTTGCCTCGGCATTCGCCAAGGAGATGGGACGCATTCTAAACTACGACCTCCGCCTGTCTACCGCCTATCACCCCCAGACAGACGGCCAGACCGAATGAACGAATCAGGAATTAGAGACTTATCTTCAGATCTTTTGTGGGAACAACCCTGCCTCGTGGACCGAACTTCTGACCTTCGCCGAGTTTGCCCATAACCACCGCCCCCATTCCGTCACCAACCAATCTCCATTTTTTCTCCAAATGGGATATGACCCAAAACCCCTTCCTTCTGTTCTCTCCCCTTCCAATCTCCCTGCAGTGGAACTCTGCCTCTCCCAGCTCACCAAAGCTAGGGATGAGACCAAAGCGGCCCATGAACTTGCTAGAGCAACCATGGCCGCTCGAACCTGGCAACACTTCAAACCTTTTGCCCTAGGAGACAAGGTCTGGTTGGAGGCCAGGAACCTCCACCGCCTTCAGAAGGACCCTAAGTTCCTCCCGAAGCGCGAGGGACCATTTGAAATCATTAAGGTCCTCTCCCCCATCACTTACCGGCTGCGTCTCCCCAAAACTTGGAAGATCCACCCTGTTTTCCACGCCTCTCTTCTTTCTCCTGCCAAGGAGACCCTTGTTCATGGTCCGAACTTCCCACGTCCCCCTCCTGACCACGTAGACCCTGAGGAGAAGTACCTCGTGGATCGAATTCTCCACCATCAAGGACCCCCATCCCGACGGCGCTTCCTGATCCGCTGGAAGGGCTATTCGGCAGAAGACAATTCCTGGGAACCCGAGCGGAACTTAAAAAATTCCAAACTCCTCCTGCTCGCCTATAAAAAACGTCACCCCAAGGATTTCCCTCCTCAGTCCGCTTAACTACCCACCAACAACACCCCACGATATCATGCCTTGCTCCGATGTCCCTGAACTCGTTCTTCCTGTGCCCCCCTGACTCGGTGGTTCACCGCCTCCAGAGTCTGTTACTGATTCTGTACTTAACTCTATCTCTTCTCTCACCGTCTCTGACAGCTCTGACGGATAGGTTCACCCCTGTTCAACTCCTCAGCTTAACCACCCTACTCCTCATTCTTTGTCTCCTGGCATCTCAAGTCTTTCTCCTTCTCCTTCCTACTATACGCCTCCTTCCGTTCTAAACCCCCATGCAATGATCGTCGATGACACCTCCTCTCCCACTTCCCGCGTTGCCACCCCTGGCTGGGGAGCCCGATCCACCATCTCCATCCCCGAACTCGCTGAACCCCCTGTTCGTCTCACAGCCTACCTCGGCACCATTGAATCCGTAGACCTCCCCAAGCATGCTCATCGGGTATGACCTAACCTTCCCACTGATGCAGAATCCCATGTCCTCCTCCGATTCCTTCAGGATCCTCGGTACGCTGTCCCCATTGGCGCCCACCTTGACTATGGATCAGCCCTCCATTCCCTCTACCTCGCCACCCTTCAGGTGGCTCGACTCACTGCCATTGTACGCGCCCCCTCCGCCTCTGCCGATGCCAATGCCACCTTCCATAATCACACCCTCTCGCACATCCAGATGGAGCTGGAAACCCAACTCCTCCTCACATTCTACCAGCTGGGCATGCTGGAGTTCATGCAAGACCTGGATCGTTACCTCCAGGATCTAGCCCATTATACCCACCTCGGCGCTACCGCGGTATCTACTCCCTCAGCATCCTCCTCCACATTGAACCCTGAGGAGCTCGACGTTGTCGAACGAATAGAAGCCCGCTGGACCGGGAATTTTGGCAATACCCCCCTCCCCTCATCTCACCCTCGGTTTCACGAAGCCTGTTTCCAATGCCACCGCCTTGGTCACCAGCGTGTCAACTGTGGGGTCTATCAGTGCCCGATATGCCATTGTTTCCGTCCCAGCCACTCTCAGCGGCAGTGCCCTCTGCGCCGCGCTCCTCCACTGCCCTCGCCCTCTACCTCTCCTGCCTCCTCACACTCGTCGCACCCCTCCTCGCCCCACCGCTCCTACCATGGTCCCCGCCGCATCCGCGGGACTCGGCGCATGGTCCCCAGCCGCCCTCGTCGCCGCTCCCACTCTCCAGACCTGGACTCCGGGGTGGACAACGACGTTTGGGACGACACCGCCTTCGCCAATGTAACCGGTTCGCCTGCCATGGGAGCCTGTGACTTGTAGAAGTGTCTGCGCCGGTGCCTTGACCCTCGTGGGGGGGTAATGTTACGTTTTTCCCCTATTTCATCCCCTTTACTATGCTTCCCTTGACCATATGCTTACCTCTAGCCTTGAACTCTGTCGTCTCGCTGTTCGAGCCCCGCCCGATGACAATCTTTTACCTTTGTATTACTCATAACGTTCTTAGACATTCTCCTGACTTCCGTGCTTTGTAAACGCTGACTCACCACTGTTCCTCAGCATTCCACCAAGTTCCACATCTGACTCATCTTTGTTCTATGGTATTCCACCCAGTTCTACTCGATTACCACGGCTCGTCTATTTAAACCGTAGCACTCGACTTGTAACTCCAAGCTTGATCTTCTCAATCTAACGAGTTCTTGCGGACCTCGCCTGATTGCCTCGCCTTCGTCCTTGATTCTACCTTTCGCCTTCAACAGCAAAGGAAGCCCTCTAGTAGCACCACGGCTAGAGGTTCTTAGTGTCGTCCAAGCTTCCGACTCCCAGTCTGCTTGACTCCCTTGAGATCGCACCTAGCCTATGGCGAAGCATAACAGATTATCTGTCCTGACAAAATCACCATGGATTCCACCAAGCTAGATGGTATTGCTCACTGGCCTACCCCTGCTTCCATAAAAGATGTCCAGTCATTTCTAGGATTTGCCAATTTTTACCAATGATTCATCCCAGACTATTCAACCATTGCCTGACCACTGATCGACCTTACCAAGAAATCCACCACTTGGTCCTGGAATAACTCTTGTCAGTCCATGTTTGATCTCCTTAAAACACAGTTCACATTGAAACCAGTCCTCTGAGTCCCTGACCTCTCTGCCCCCTTTGCTATTGCTACCAATGCCTCCCTCTATGCATCTGGAGGGATTCTTCTCCAAACTGACGCTAACAGAAAATGGCATCCCTGTTCATACCTCTCTCAGAGCTTTGACTCAGCCCAATGAAATTATGATATTCATGACTGAGAACTCCTTGCAGTGCTTCAGGCACCCAAGGCCTGGTCCTACTATTTACAGGGATCTCCACATCAGGTCCAGGTGTTCACTGATCACAAGAACCTCACCTACTTCTGAGAACCCCACACCCTAAACTGGTGGCAGGCCCACTAGTTGCTGGACTTGGCCAACTTTGACCTCAAACTGATCCATGTACCTGGGTTGAAGCTCACCACCCCTGATGCTCTCTCGTGGCAACCTGACCACCTCCCAATCCACGGGCAGGACAATGCCCTCGTTACCTTACTCCCACCTTTCCTCTTCATCAACATCATTGACCTAGCACTTTCTATGAAGATTCGCTCTGCCACTGCTGCAGACCCATTTGCCCTGACCTCCCTTCAAGCTGTTGATGAAAACATCCCATCAGCATTCCACTCCCAACTCTCTGATTGGCAAAATCGCAAAGGAGTCCTCACATACCAAGACTGAATATATGTTCCTCCAGAAGGAGATCTCAGAAAGAAAATCTCGCAATGTTGTCACAATCACGAGATGGCTGGACACCTAGGGTACCTCAAAACCTGCCAGTTGGTCACAGCCAAATTCTGGTGGCCTAGTCTAGCATCTTTCATTCAAAATTATGTGGATGGATGTGCCATTTGCCAACAATGCAAGATGAACACCCATCCCATCGTTCCTCCTTTGACTCCCATCTCCACATCCACGTCTCACCCTTTCCAAGATATCTCTGTTGATTTGATCACCGATTTACCCCTCTCAGATGGCAAGGATTCTGTGGTCATCTGGGTGGATCATGCTTTTAAGGGGGTAATATTCTGCCTGACCAACAAGATAGCTTCCACAGCCGATATGGCTTCCCTCTATTTCCATAAAGTTTACTGACATTTTGGCCTTTTTGACCAAGTCATCTCTGATAGGGGTCCCCAATTCACTTCCACATTTGCTAAAGAGATGGGAAGAATTCTAAATTATGATCTCTGTCTATCCACAGCATACCACCCACAGACTGACGGATAAATGGAGTGCACGAATCAGGAGCTCAAGACCTACCTCCAGATATTCTGTGGGGACAATCCCATTTCCTGGACTGAGCTCCTGACCTTCATCAAATTCATGCATAACCACCACCCTCATTCCATCACCAACCAATCTCCATTCTTCCTCCAAATGGGCTATGAACCTAAAGCCCTCCTTTCTGTCCTTGCCTCCTCAAACCTCCCTGCAGTGAAACTCTGTCTCTCCCAGCTTACCAAAGTGAGGGATGAAGCTCTCATGGCCCATGAACTTGCTAGAGCAGTAATGGCCTCCCAGATGCCACAAAAGTTCAAACTCTTTGCCCTAGAGGATAAGGTTTGGCTAGAAGCAAGGAACCTCCACCACCTTCAGGAGGATCCCAAGTTTCTCCCATGTCATGAAGGGCCATTTGAAATCATCAAGGTTCTTTCCCCCCTTTCCTATTGCTTATACCTCCCTAAAACCTGGAAAATTCACCCTGTTTTCCACACCTCCCTTCTTTCCCCTGCCAAGGAGACCTTAGTCCACAGCCCAAACTTCCCACAACCCCCTCCAGACCATGTTGGCCCTAAGGAAGAATACCTCATGGACCACATCCTTCATCATCAGGGTCCCCCTTCCCATCAGCAGTTCCTGATCTGCTGGAAAGGATATTTGGCCAAGGAAGATTCTTGGGAACCCGAGCGGAATCTCAAGAATTCCAAACTTCTCCTAGATGCTTATAAAAAGTGTCACCCCAAGGACTTTCCCCCTCAGCCCTTTTAATTTTCACCACCTCACAAACTATGTCCTGCTCCAATGCCCCAGAAATCATCCTTCCTACTCCTCCCTGCATCTCTGCTCCACTGCCTTCCAAATCTTGTTATGATTCTATCCTTGATACTGCTTCTTCTCTCACCATCTCAGATGGTTCTGACGGAGGAGATGTCTCCTTCCCAACTCCTGACTCTCGCCTTCCTTATTCTTCTTCTTTGTCTCCTATTGTCTTAGATCTTCATTCTTCTAATTCTTCATATGCTACACCTCCTTCCATCTTAGCCCCCCACTCCATGGTTATTGACAACACTTCATCCCCAGTCTCTCATGTCACTACCCCTGAATGGGGTAGCCACCATGCTGTCACCATCCCTGAGCTCACTGAACCCCCCATATGCCTTGCTGCCTATCTCAACACCATTGAGTCTGTTGACCTCCCCAAGCATGCCCACCAGATACACCCTGATCTCCCATCTGACACCCAATCTTGGACCCTTCTCTGTTTCATCTGAGACCCTAGATACACCATCCCTATTGGTGTGCACCTCAATTATGATTCTGCCCTCCACTCCCTTTACCTTGCCTTGCTCCAAGTAGCATGCCTCTCCTTGGTTGTGCGGAGCCCCTCCATGGATGCCCATGCTGCCATCCAGGACCACACCATCTCCCACATTCAAATGAAGATGGAAACTAACCTCATCCTCACATTCTACCAACTTGGCATGCTCGAATTCATGGAGGATCTGGACCATTACCTCCAGGATCTTGCTGTTACGACTTGACCTGGCCCGTTTATTTCTTTTCCTTTTTCATAGTTAGCTTAGTCTCAGCAGATCGCTATCCACTTCGTCTGGTATTACTCAGACCCCTATCTCATGGCATGTAGATCAATATCCCATGGACCATATCTTCCCTTTCATTTCCGACTAATGACCCCGCTGTCATTGTCACTTCAGGTCACTCCAACCACTTCTTCATTTCATGATAATCATTGATTGACAGCTGCTTCTGATTGACACTGATCAACAGATCCGCAGCAGACATGACTCATTTTCGACTCCTCCCGAGTCACTCCACTTCCCTGAGTCATGTCTCCCTTGGACCCATGTGTTCCCATACTGTTCTTCCGCGTTCCATGGCCTTCCATGGCTAGCATATATAAACCATAGTTTCTACGCTTGTATTCCCTAAGCTAGAGCTACTCAATCACATTCTTGAGATAACTCCTACGCTTGATCTTCCAAGACCAGGATAAGACTCATTCTCATCGGACTCCTCGAATCCTTCGACCGCTGAGCATGCTCTTCATGAGCAGATACCTTGCCTGAAGGTCCTAGTCGTACCATAGTGTCTCTGATGCTGGTACCCTTTAGTCTTAGAACTTCACCTTGAGTCTATGCTCGACCCTACCTGGGCCAAGCATAACAAAAGCTCTAGCTTACCATGTCGTGGCTACCATCAAGTAGGCCCTCCTCCTCAGCCCGACCGCCGTCGATCTCCACCTTGTGGAGAGCCACCGAACAACCCACTACTGAAACCCCAGAAACATCAGACTCAGAAGTCTCTACAGAAGGCTCTGATAATCCTGACCCCGACCTAGAACTATGCTCTCCCTCCGCGGAAGCAGAATCCCAAGAACTTGCACAGTTACTGTCTCACCAGCTTTCAGTAGGAGCAGTTATCCCTAGAAACCCCACTCCACTGTCACCGACCCTGATCGCTCAAAGTGGTCACATCTTCCCAGTCACGGCACCACCCGCTGCCCAGCCTCAGATCCCCACTATGGGAACCAAGCCCACGGAAATCCATCTTGGAGTTCCCGAAGACTTTGACGGAAACCTTATGAAGGCAAAACCCTGGCTTTGCTCGGTACAACTATACCTCTCGATCAACGCAGAAATTTACAATGACGATGCTAGGTGAATTGCCTACATGCTCTCCTTCATGAAGAAAGATACAGCCGCATCGTGGGCTGACACTTTCAGAGAATCTAAGATCTCCGGTGGAGGCTTCTCACTTGGGAAGTGGTCCAACTTCGTTGCCAACTTCAAGGGAGTTTTTTCCCACTCAGAGTCTACTACCAACGTGCTCACCTGGCTTGCTACCAAGCATATGATCCCTGGAAAGAAGGGCGAGTACTCCCCTTCTCTCACTAATTACACCACCCAGTTCAGGTCCAAAGTATTCGTCGCAGGAGTAACTGACGACTCCATGCTAGTGTCGTATTACTCTGCGGGTATACCTGAGGACCTGATGTTTGACATTCTCTGGATGGAGAAACCCCCCACCAAGGTCGCCAACTGATATAAGAAGGTGGCTCTCTTTGATGCCCACCGAAGACAGGCCCACGGGATCGCCCAACAGCATAAGAAGCTGGGTACTCCATATGTCCCCACCTACTCCAAGAAAGAAGACAAGGACCTCAACGCTATGGATGTTGATGCAGTCCGTCTTCCACCCAAGCTCACTGAAGCCAAAAGGCAGAAGTGTTTCAAGGAAGGCCACTGCCTCTGATGCTGCCAGACCAGCCATATGGCAAAGGAGTGTAAGGTCTACGATGCCCCCAAGACTCCCAAGAAGACCTGAAAGGTCAAGAAAGACGATATCCCAGAGCTAGCTGACTGCGAAGATGATGATGAAATCAAGTCAGTAGCTAGGATTTCTTTCTCACAGAAGGATTTTTAGAACGGAGGACCCCATCAATGCGGACTCCTCCTAGATGTGCCCCTGTACTTGTATCTGAGACTCGCAAATCCATGCAGATCCCAGTTCAGCTCATTGTACCAGTGCACTTCCTTAAAGCCATTGACACCCATGCCCTGATCGACAGCGGTGCTGATATCTCATGCATTGACTGGGACTTCATGTGAAAGCACAAACTACCCCTCACACAACTTCCGAAACCAGTCCCAGTCTGGAATGTCAACCAATCCAGCAATGCCCACAGAGCAATTCAATTCACGTGTACCCTCTATGCCAATACCAGAGGAATTACACAAAAGGTTCTCTTCCACATCATGTCATGCAGAAGCAAGAACATCATCCTTGGTCTCCCTTGGCTCCACTCCACCAGCCCAACGATCGACTGGATTAAACAGATGATTGACATCCCTGAGTCCCACGACCAGTCAAAGACTCTCTTCCAGGAGCACAACATTGCCACCTCAGAATACAGCGATCAATTCAAAAGACCTAGCTTTGACTGGACTCCCCCATGCCAAGTCAAAGTCAACTGCATAGACCATGCACGCCTGTATGAGTATCTTGACAAAGAATTGGAGAATGAGTTCTGCCAACAAGCTCACGACCATTATCAAATCGGTCGGATCCAATGGTGTGGGTCCTGGTTCTACCCTCTAGGTTCCCTGGTTATCACCAAGATTACCTCAGCCATGCAACTCATGCAGGCCGAATACAACAAGAAACCCGAAGTTGTCCTTCCTCCGGAGTACGAGCAGTTCCGAAAGGTGTTTGAAGAACGACCCATTGGACAACTCCTGCCGGAATGGATGTACGACCACGAGATTAACCTAAAGGAAGGTTTCGAACCCAAGATCAGCAAGCTCTACCTGCTATCTCCGCAGGAACATGAAGCTACCAAAGCCTTCCTAGAAGAGAACCTCTGGTCCAGTGCCATCCAACCCTCGAACTCCCCCCAAGCCTCCCCATTCTTCTTCATCCAGAAAAAAGAACTCGACCCCAACAGCAACCCGAAGCTTCAACCCTGCATGGACTATCAAAAGCTTAATGACCAGATGATCTGAGACGCATATCTCCTACCCTGCATTGAGGACCTCATTAACAAAGTACAAGACGCTAAGGTCTTTACCAAATTCGATGTCTGCTGGGGTTACAACAACGTCCGGATCAAAGAAGGACACCAATGGAAAGGCGCCTTCCTCACCCACAAGGGCCTTTTTGAACCCATGGTCATGTTCTTCAGAATGACCAACTCCCCTGCCATGTTCCAACGATTCATGAATGATTTGTTCCGAGATATGATCTCCAAAGGATGGCTTGTCATCTATATGGATGACCTCCTCATCTTCTCCCCTGACGAACAACTCCATACTGAACAAACTAAAAGAGTTCTCCAACGGATGGAAGAACTCGACCTACACCTTCGCCTCTCCAAATGCTCTTTCGCCACAGAGCAGGTAGACTATCTCGGCATGATCCTCTCCCCAGGGAAACTCACAATGGATCCCGTCAAGCTTGATGGGATCACATCCTGGCCTGCCCCAACCTCAGTCAAAGAGGTTCAGTCTTTCCTCAGGTTTGCCAACTATTATCGGCAGTTTATCCCGGATTACTCCACCATCGCTCATCCTCTCATAGATCTCACAAAGCAAACCCAACCCTGGCACTGGGATCCTCCCTAGGAAGCTGTGTTCCTCCACCTAAAGGAACTCTTCCTGTCGAAACCTGTACTCAGACTCCCAGACCCCAGCATGCCTTTCGCTGTTGCGACCAACACCTCCAGCATGGCCACAGGTGGCATTCTTTTACAGACCGACGAGAATGGTGCCTGGCATCCTTGCTCATATCTATCCCAATCGTTCTCCCCCACCGAACGAAACTATGACATTCACGATCATGAACTTCTCGCAATCATCCAAGCCTTGAAGTCATGGCGTCATCTTCTCCACGGCTCCTCATTCCTGGTTCAGGTCTTCACTGATCATAAGACCCTGACTTACTTCTGAGCCCCACAGAACCTCAACCGTCGGCAAGCCCGCTGGTTGCTCGACCTCTCTGACTTTGACTACAAGATGATTCACGTCTCCAGTTCCCTTCTTGCCGGGCCAGACACTTTGTCCCGCTGCCCCGACTGTCTCGCCCATGCCCCAGATAACACACAGACGGTGCTTCTCCCGGATTCCATCTTCATCCGGCTCATTGACTCCGCACTGTGTGACCACATCAAGACTATGTCGAAAGACGACCCCCTTTTCCTTCAGACGCTTCAAGCCTTTGATGGCTCGATTCCCACGGCCTTCCGCTTGCATCTGAGCGATTGGCAGCTTCACGAGGGCGTCCTCACCTATCAAGGACATGTCTACATCCCCCCCATCACTGGACTGCGCAAGTCCATTCTCCAACGGTGTCATGACCACGAGTCTGCCAGCCACCCTGGTTTTCTCAAAACTCAGCAACTCGTTGCGAGTGAGTTCTGGTGGCCAGGTCTGGCCCAGTACATTCACAAGTATGTCGAGGGCTGTGCTCTCTGCCAGCAGCACAAAGTCAACACCCACCCCATGACCCCTCCACTCACTCCTAACAAGTCTACCACCACTCACCCGTTCCAACAGATCTCTTGTGACATGATCACGGATCTCCCCAAGTCCAACAGTTTCACAGCTGTGATAGTCTGGGCCGACTACGCATCTTCGAAGGGGGCTATTTTCTGCCCCACTACTAAGACTGCCACAGCAGAGGATGTTGCCGTTCTCTATTTTAAGAAGGTTTACCCTAGATTTGGCCTTTATGAGAAGATCATCTCAGATCGAGGCCCACAATTTGTGTCCCGCTTTGCGAAGGAACTTGGAAGGCTTCTCGGATGTTCCCTTGCGCTATCCACCACCTATCACCCCCAGACTGATGGGGAAATCGAACAGATCAATCAAGAACTTGAAACCTACCTATGGATCTTTGCAGGAAACAACCCCACCACATGGGCTGATCAGCTGATCCATGCCAAATTCGCCCACAATCATCACCCTCATTCTGTCACTGGCAAATCCCCGTTCTATCTAATGATGGGATATGAACCCATGCCAATCCCCACCGTCCTCCCGCTCATGGATCTTCCTGCCATGGAAGATCGTATCAAAGAACTGACTGTGGCTCGCCAGGAAGCCCTGGCCGCGCACAAACTTGCCAGGAAAGTCATGGCTTCCTGAAGTAAAAAGAATTTCATCCCATTTGAGAAAGGTGATCAGGTCTGGCTCAAGGCCAGAAATTTGAAATGCAACCTGACTCACCCCAAGTTCGCCCCAAAATGTGAAGGACCCTTTACCATTACCAAGGTATTGTCTCCGATCATGTATCAACTCTGCCTCCCCAAGACATGGAAAATACATCCGGTCTTCCACACCTCTCTCCTCATCCCGTACAAGGAAAACTCTGTGCACAGCCCCAACTTCCCATTACCCCCACCTGACCTTATCAATGGAGAAGAGCAGTACGAAATTGAAAAGATTGTACAGCACCAGGGCTCCGCTGCCACATGACAATTCCTTGTCTGATGGCATGGCTTCACCACTGCCAATGACACTTGGCTCCCTGAAAGGGAGTTTAAACATGCACAAGCAGTCCTTCAAAGCTATAAGAAGCTTCACTAAAAGGTCTTCTCTCCTTAGAACTCTACATGCTGGTCTCTACATGAGTATCACCAACTGAGTCCTATCTACTTCCAATACTTGCAGCATGTCTTACTCCCCATCTACCGAGTCCTCTCTCACCGAGTTGTCTATCGCTGAGTCTACATTCATTGACTCTGCTCTTCCCTCACTTGAGGGAGTCGATGAATCTTCCCCTCTCGCTCAGGAACTCTCCATTCCCACTATCCATCCCCCAATGGTTCTTGCCGATGAGTGTGCCAGTACTATGGCTACCCCCGGCTGGAACACCAACCCACTCCCTTGGCCCTCTGTCCTCAAAGAGGAAGAGAAGCCTAAGACCATCCTGTCCATAAACATACCCCACTTCGCCCATACTCTTTGGTCCGACCCGCTGTCCAGCGAATCTGGACGCCTTCTCCAGACCTGTCTCCGAGACTCCCACCTGGCCGCCACGATCCAGGCCCACTTAGATGTAGATTCCCCTTTAGAATCACTGTACTTAGCATTTTTACAGGTCTCGTGTCTCAACCCCATTGCCTCTTTCACCTCCACCAATGCCCAGTCGGAGTTCTTCTCCACCCAGCTCTGTCTCATATCCCACCACATCCGTAACTATCTCCTCTCGGCCATGCACCAACTCAATATGTTGGACTTCATCGCTGACATTGAAAGATATTCTCAGGACCTCACCAGGGCTGGACTTCCTGCTCCCCCCATTTGACCAACCCTTCCCATTGAAACCATCCTTGTTCCCTCTCTGGCTGAGCCCCTAGCTCCGACACCATCTGCATTGTCCTCTCCACTGTCACCCAGCAAGGTAGCCCTCATTGATCGCCTCGAGAGAGTCCATTTAATGAACGAAGGCGAGATCAGCCTTTCCCCAGACCACCCCTTATATAACGCATCTTGCTTTCATTGTCACCACCTTGGACACTGGCGCATCGATTGCCCAGAATACAAGTGTCCCTTCTGTCTTCGCATGCACCCGGGCCATATCCAGAACCAATGCCCGCTCCGTCGTTGTCCCTGCCCCGCAATGCCATCTTCATCCTCATCCCAGTCCTCCCATTCATCCCGTTCCTCGTGACGGTTGCACCGCCCATGACCTCACCCACTTGTGTCCCGAATTCAGGACGAGCTGGAGGTCAACTATACTGACAACATGTGGGATGACACGGCCTACGCCAATGTTACAGGTTCCCCCAACGGGGGATACATTGATCTTTAGATATCCTCAAGTGGTATTGAGGAGCATAAGAGGGGGATAATGTTACGACTTGACCTGGCCTGTTTATTTCTTTTCCTTTTTCATAGTTAGCTTAGTCTCAGCAGATTGCTATCCGCTTCATCTGGCATTACCCAGACCCCTATCTCATGGCACGTAGGTCAATATCCCATGGACTGTATCTTCCCTTTCATTTCCAACTAATGACCCCGCTGTCATTGTCGCTTCAGGTTGCTCCGACCACTTCTTCATTTCATGATAATCATTGATTGACAGCTGCTTCTGATTGACACTGATCGACAGATCCACAGCAGACATGACTCATTTTCAACTCCTCCCGAGTCACTCTGCTTCCCTGAGTCATGTCTCCCTTGGACCTGCATGTTCCTGTACTATTCTTCCACGTTCCATGGCCTTCCACGGCTAGCATATATAAACCGTAGTTTCTACGCTTGTATTCCCTAAGCTAGAGCTACTCAATCACATTCTTGAGATAACTCCTATGCTTGATCTCCCAAGACCAGGATAAAACTCATTCTCATCGGACTCCTCGAATCCTTCGACCGCTGAGCATGCTCTTCATGAGCAGATACCTTGCCTGAAGGTCCTAGTCGTACCGTAGTGTCTCTGACACTGGTACCCTTTAGTCTTAGAACTTCACCTTGAGTCTATGCTTGACCCTACTTGGGCCAAGTGTAACACTTGCCCGTTATACCTACCTAGATTCCACCTCTACCTCCACCCCCTCAGCATCCTCCACTCCCCTCAACTCTGAGGAACTCGATGTAGTCGAACACATTGAGGCACATTGGACTGGAAACTTTGGCAACACCCCTCTCCAATCATCACACCCTTGCTTTCATGAGGCCTGCTTCTAATGCCATCGCCTCAGTCATCAGTGTATCCAATGTGGGACATACCAACATCCACTTTGCCTCCGTTTCCATCCTGGCCATAGTCAGCCACAGTGCCCTTTGCGCTATGCTCCTCCATTGCCCTTGCCCTCTTCCTCTCCCTCGTCCTTTCACTTGTCACATCCCTCCTCACCTCACCACTCATATCACGGACCCTGCCACTTCTATGGCACTTGGCACATGGTCCCCTGCCACCCTTGCCATTGCTTCCACTCTCCTGACCTGGATGAGGAAGTGGACAATGACATCTGGGATGACACGGCCTTTGCCAATGTGACCAGCTCCCCTGCCATGGGGGCCTGTGACTTGTAATTAGTCTGCAACAGTGTCTTGACCCTCATGGGGGGGTAATGTTACATTTTCTTCCCTTTTTACTATGTACATCTCTTTTCCTTTGCCTTGTAACCTTCTCCTCATAACCACTTGTCCAGCTGTTCGAGCCCCACTTGACAATATCTTTTACCATTGTATTACTCATATCTTCTACAATGTTCTATCAACTTCGATGCCATGTCAGCACTGACTCACACTTATTCCTCAGTGTTCTCCTGTATTCCTTTTGCTTACCTTATGCCTCACTTGGCTTGCCTATTTAAACCATAGCACTCCAACATGTAACACTAAGCTTGATCTTCTCAATACTATGAGTTACTGTGAACTTCGTTATAACCCAGTCTTAGCACCTTGTCCACCCTTCGCTTCCACAGCAGGGTAGCCTTCTAGTAGCACCATGGCTAGAAGTCCTTGATGTCATCCAAGCTTCCAACACCCTCAAAATCTGCTTGACTCCTTGAGATCATGCCTAGCCCCTGGCAAAGCATAACAGAAGTCCTTGATATTGCACATTGATGAAGAACAACAAACCTGGCTCCTACGGAGAAGTCCAGATAGTATAAAAAGGTGAGGAGTGCAATGGGTTCATCCCCAAAGAGGGTTCAAGGCAGATGTTACATGTGGCCTGGGCAGGGTCACGCATAGACCTGAGGGTAAGCCATCTTCTAGGGCTTGAGCTATAGTAGTCCAAGAGATGGACTACTAGAGGTGAGTGGAGGCATGAGAAGGTGAGTTCTCATGTTCTAAGGCTACATGGGAGGCAGCTGGTCGATGGTCAAGATGACCTTCAGTCAAAGATCATGATGAAGGCATTGGGATTACTAGGAGTCTATGATTCGAGAAGTACATGGTGAATCAGGTAGACTAAGCTAAGGTATCGAGGACTGTGGGGCACCTAATATATAGGGGACACGAGCATGCACAGACTGGGCATCTAAGTAAGGAAACCAGCTGTGGTAAGGCTAAGTAAAGGAGATGTGCCAAGTGGATAAGGAGTGCACATCTCTAAAGGAAATGAAGAAGTATGACTCAGCAAATGATTAATGAAATGAGTCATACATGCTGCAGATCTGTCAATCAGGAAGTGTCCTGTCAATCAAAGATCTTGGCAGAGTGGGAGAAGCATTGCCTTTGGTGGCAATAGAAGGGATGCATGAGGCAAGGTTCTAAGAAAGGCTAAGACTAAAGAAAGGCATGTATGCCATTGTCAATGATGGGACTCAGATAGGAGATGTCCAGGGATTCATGAGTAATCCTACTGAGGGTCTGGCATAGGGTCCAGTCAGGAGGGACTGGAACTTGGTCAGAGGAGCCAAGGGGTGTTACATTTCCTTTTTCTTGTTCCTCCTTTAACTACTTTTTCTCCTTCTGTTTACTCTCGCCTCATACCCATTCATCTCGCTGTTCGAGCCCTGCCTGACAATACTCCTTTATCATTGTATTACTCTTATGTTCCTCAGCATTCCATTCATTTCTATGCCATGCACATGCTGACTCACCCTGTTCCTCAACATTCTATTCTATTCTACGCTGACTTATCCAGTTCTTCAATGTTCCATTCTGTTCTATTCCTTTACCACAGCTCACCTATTTAAACCATAGTACTCAACCTGTAACTTCAAGCTTGATCTTCTCAATCCAACAAGTTCCTGCAGACTTCGTCAGATCCCTGCTTCAGCCCTTGTCCACCCTTTGCTTCCACAGCAGGGTAGCCCTCTAGTAGTACCACAGCTAGAGGTTCTTCATGTCATCCAAAGCTTCCAACACTCCACAGTCTGCTTGACTCCTTTGAGATCATGCCTAGCCTATGGCAAAGCATAACAAAAGATCAAGCTTTTTCTTGCATGGACTACCTCCATTGTAGCTCCACTTTCCCTGATAGTTATTATTCCCTCGCACTCCTTGCAAATCGATGATACTAGAGCCTTGATTGACAGCAGAGCAGATGTTTGCTGTATCGATTGGGGCTTCGCCAAGAAATACAAGATCCCATTAACCAAACTCAACCAACCGGTCTATGCTAAGAACGCCAATGGAACCACCAACAACAAAGGGACCATCTGATATACCACCGACCTCTTTGTTTCTACCGAAGGATTAGTCCACCAGATCTCTTGCCATGTCATACACTTAAGCAAGGACAACATATTCCTTGGGATCCCTTGGCTGCAGAAAGTGAATCCAACCATCGACTGGACAAAGAGAACTCTCTGAATCGCTGAGACCATGATGAGTCCAAACTTCTCTTTTCCCTCCATCAAGGGGCTTACCTATGCCAAAGAAACCTTATTGCTCCTTCAAAACCTCCCCCTCGACATGTCTTCATTAATGCAGTCTAGGACAAATGCCTTTATGCCTACAATGGATGGGAAGACAAATGCAATTTCCTAACCAGGGCCCATGACCACTACACCATCAATTGGATTATCCAATGTGGATTGTGATTCATCCCAGCTCCTGTAATCTTCCACCTCTCCATTGCCTCGGAACGTGCGCTCTCTCCAGAAATGTCCATACCCCCTCCCCTTCTGGACAAGTACACCAGATATAAAGAAGTCTTTGCTGAGGAAGCCATGAATGTCCTTCCCCCATCCCATCCTTATGATCATGCCATTAATCTTCGCAAAAACTTCGTCCTCCACATTGCCAAGATCTATCCCCTCTCGGCCAATGAGCAGCTTGCCACAGACAAATTCATTGACGAGAACCTAGCCTCTGGCAAAATTTCTCCATTGAAATCTTCTCAGGCCTCCCCTTTCTTCTTCGTTAAAAAGAAGGCACAACCAGGGCAGAAACCCAGCCTATGCCCCTGCCAGGATTATTGACATCTAAACGAACAGACTGTTCATGACACCTATCCCCTTCCCCTTCTCCAGGACTTCATGGACCAGATCCAAGGAATGAAGGTATTCACAAAGATGGATGTCAGATGGAGATATAACAATGTTCATATTAAGGAAGGAGACCAGTGGAAGGCAGCCTTCATCACCCATTGTGGGTTGTTTGAACCCAATGTCATGTTCCTCAGGCTAACTAACTCCCCTCTGACCTTCCAACGCTTCATGAATGACCCGTTTCAGGACCTCATCACAGAGGGATGGTTATTCATCTATATGGACGACCTCCTGATCTTCTCCCCAGACCAGCAAACTCACACCGAGAGGACTGTTATGCTTTGCCATAGGCTAGGCATGGTCTCAAAGGAGTCAAGTGGACATTGGTGGTGTCGGAAGCTTGGACAACGCAAAGTATCTCTAGCCGTGGGGCTACTAGAGGACTCCCCTTGCTATAGAAGTGAAGGGTGGACAAGGACTGAGGCAAGGGATCAGATGAAGTCCGCAAGAACTTGTTAGATTGAGACTATGTACTAGAGGGATCGAAGTACAAGGTGAGCGTGCGACTACATAGGGATAACTAGTGAACTAAAGGATACTAGGTTGGGTTGGAGTACAACCGTAGTATGAGTCTGGGGTTCATAGCAAAGAGGAACATTGGGAGATGAAAGGTATCTAGCGATGATAAAGGTAAAGTCCTATAGTAAAGGAACTACAGGAGAAGGAGTCTGAGTGTCAAAGGATAATCTTCTCAATAAGTAAAGGAAAAAGGCGAAGTCCAATGATCAAGAGTATCTCCTCAAGAAAGGGGAATCATGGGATGAAGGAAGGATCCGATGATGATCTACTCATGGTCTAGGAGAAGGGCGGAGTTGAAGAGAAGGTGGCCAGGGGATGGGCACTGAAGCAGAGACAGGGGCAAGAAGGGAATGAAATGTAACAGATCTGATAGAAGGGGTATTCTGCAGAAGAAGATTCCTGGGAACTGGAGCAGAATCTGAAGAATTCCAAACTCCTCCTTACCGCATATAAAAAGCGTCACCCAAAGGACTTTCCCCCTTAGTCCACTTAACCATCTTTTACCATGCAATACCATGCCCTACTCCAATGCCCCAGAAATCATCCTCCCAATCCCTTCCTGCTGCTCTACTCCATCGCCTCCTGAATCTTCTCATGATTCTGTCCTTGATTCTGTTACTTCTCTCACCATCTCCAACAATTCCGACAAAGAGGTTTCCCCCCATCCAACTCCTTTGCCTTGCCTCTCTCCTCCTCATTCTCTGTCTCCTAGTGTCTCAGATATTTCTTCTACTTCTTCCTACAATATGCCTCCTTCCATTCTAGATCCCCACCTCATGATCGTTGACAACACCTCCTCCCCCACTTCCCACATCGCTACCCCTGGTTGGGGAAGCCAACCTGCCATCTCCATCCCCAAGCTTGCAGAATCCCCTGTTCATCTTGCTGCCTACCTTGGCACCATCAAATCCATAGACCTTCCAGAGCATGCCCATTGGGTATGGCCCGACCTTCCCACTGACACCCAGTCCCATACTCTCCTCCACTTCCTCCAGGACCCCAGGTACGCCATCTCCATTGGTGCACATCTTGACTATGGGTCTGCACTGCACTCCCTCTACCTCGCCACCCTCCAGGTGGCCCGTATCACCTCCCTCATGTGCACCCCATCCACCTCTGCTGATGCCAACACTACCTTCCGAGACTATACTCTTTCCCACATCCAGATGGAGCTGGAGACCAACCTCCTCCTAGCATTCTATCAACTTGGTATGCTTGATTTCATGCACGACCTGGATCACTACCTCCAGGATCTCGCTCGGTACACTCATCTCAGTTCCACCTCAGCGTCCACCCCCTTGGCCTCCTCTTCCCCATTGAACTCTGATGAGCTCAACATTGTTGAATGAATTGAAGCCCGCTGGACTGGTAACTTTGGCAATACCCCCCTTCTCTCTTCCCACCCTCACTTTCACGAGGCCTGTTTCCAATGCCACTGCCTCAGTCATCAGCGTGTCCAGTGTGGGGCCTATCAATGCCCAATTTGCCTCTGTTTCCATCCCGGCCATTCTTAGTGACAGTGTCCTCTGCACCATGCTCCTCCACCGCCCTTGCCCTCTGCCTCTCCCACCTCCTCTTACTCGTTGCACCCCTCCTCACCCCATTGTTCCTACCACAGCCCCTGCTGCATCTGCGGTACTCAGTGCATGGTCCCCAGCCACCCTCACTGCCACTCCCACTCTCCAGACCTGGACTCCAGAGTGGATAATGATATCTGGGACGACATGGCCTTCGCCAACATAACTGGCTCCCCTGCTATAGGGGCATGTGATCTGTAGGTGTCTGCAACAGTGTCTTGACCCTCGTGGGGGGGTAATGTTATGTTTCCTTTTTCTTGTTTCTCCTTTAACTACTCTTTCTCCTTCTGTTTACTCTTGTCTCATACCCATTCATCTTGCTGTTTGAGCCCCACCTGACGATACTCCTTTATCATTATATTACTCTTATGTTCCTCAGGGTTCCATTCATTTCTACGCCATGCACATGCTGACTCACCCTGTTCCTCAACATTCTATTCTATTCTATGCTGACTCACCCAGTTCTTCAATGTTCCATTCTGTTCTATTCCTTTACCACACCTCACCTATTTAAACCGTAGTACTCAACCTGTAACTCCAAGCTTGATCTTCTCAATCCAATGAGTTCCTATGGACTTCATCAGATCTCTGCTTCAGCCCTTGTCCAACCTTTGCTTCCACAGCAGGGTAGCCCTCTAGTAGCACCATGGCTAGAGGTTCTTCATGTCGTCCAAAGCTTCTGACACTCCACAGTCTGCTTGACTCCTTTGAGATCACGCCTAGCCTACAGCAAAGCGTAACAAGGGGCTGGGACAGGTTCCACATAGGAACTGGTGGACTGGGGCCAAGGATGGGAAGTTGAGAGGCCGTGTGTGTGTTTGGGGTGAAGCCTGAAAGAGGGTGCATAGCATGGGCATGAGGCCAAGCCAAGGAGAGAGTCCAAGGTTGGGTTTGGCAAGGGAGATTCTTTGAGTAGGCTTCATGGTGAGCCTTGGTGGAGATTCTCAGAGTGGACTGTTGGAGTCCCAGGTCGAGGGTGGGAGATGGGGTCTCAGAGGGATGCTCAATTGGTGATGCTCATGAAGAGACCAGCACTATGAGATGTAGGGACTCTGGTTAGGCAGAGTGGGCTGTGGGCCAGGAGGAGCCAGGGCAGGCTCAGCAAGTTCTAGGTGGTGCATAGGCATGGGATCTGGTGGAAACTGTTATGCTTTGCCATAGGCTAGGCGTGATCTCAAAGGAGTCAAGTGGACAAGGAGTCGGAAGCTTGGACGACATAAAGAACCTCTAGCCATGGTGCTACTAGAGGGCTGCCCTTGCTATAGAAGCGAAGGGTGGACAAGGACGAAGGTGGGGAATCAGACAAAGTCTGCAGGAACTCGTTAGATTGAGAAGATCAAGCTTAGAGTTACAGGTTGAGTACTACGGTTTAAATAGGTGAGCCGTGGTAATGGGATAGAACTGGATAGAATGCTGTGGAACAAGGATGAGTCAGGCATAGAACTTGATAGAACACCGAGGAACAAAGGTGAGTCAGTGTTTACGAGGTGTGGAAGCCGAGTGAACATTGGAGAACATAAGAATACTATAGAGGTAAAAGATGTCGTCAGGCGGGGCTCGAACAGCGAGACGAACAGAGTGCAGGACAAGGGTAGGCATAAGGTCAAGGAAAACGTAGTAGCAAGGGAGAAAACGGGGAAAATGTAACATTACCCCTCCATGAGGGTCAAGGCACCGGTGCAGACACGTTACAGGTCACACACCCCCATAGCAGGCGACCCGGTCACATTGGCGAAGGCGGTGTCATCCCAGATGTCATTGTCCATGCTGGAGTTCAAGTCCGGAGAGTGGGAGCGGTGGCGCGGGTGGCTGGGGACCATGCGGTGGGTGCCACGGAGACGACAGGGTCCATGATAGGAACAGTGGGGCGAGGAAGGGTGTGACGAGTGCAAGGAGGCGGGAGAGGTAGAGGGTGAGGGTGGCGGAGGAGCGCAGCACAGAGGGCACTGCCGCTGAGAGTGACTGGGATGGAAACAGTGGCATATCAGACATTGATAGACCCCACAGTTGACACGCTGGTGACCAAGGCGGTGGCATTCAAAGCAGGCCTCATGAAAACAAGGGTGGGATGGAAGGAGAGGGGTGTTGCCGAAGTTGCCAGTCCAGTGGGCTTCGATACGTTTCACAACATTGAGCTCCTCAGAGTTCAATGCCAAGGAAGAGGCTGAGGGAGTAGACATGGTGGTAGCGCTGAGATGGGTGTAACGGGCAAGATCCTGGAGATAACGGTCCAGGTCTTGCATGAACTCCAGCATGCCAAGTTGGTAGAACGCCAGGAGGAGGTTAGTCTCCAACTCCATTTGGATATGAGATAGGGTGTGGTTACGGAAGGTGGCATTAGCATCGGCAGAGGCCGAAGGTGCACGTACAAGGGAGGTGAGTCAGGCAACTTGAAGAGTGGCAAGGTAGAGGGAGTGGAGCACAGATCCATAGTCTAGGCGTGCACCAATGGGGACAGTGTATCTGGGGTCCTGGAGGAATTGGAGAAGGGTGCGGGACTCCGGGTTGGTGGGGAGGTCTGGGCATACCCGATGGGCATGCTCAGGGAGGTCAATGGATTCAATGGTACTGAGATAAGCGGCCAGGCGGACAGGGGGTTCTGCAAGTTCAGGGATAGAAATGGCAGGCCGGTTTCCCCAACCTGGGGTAGTGACGTGAGATACTGGGGAGGAGGTGTCGTCGATGATCATGGCGTGGGGGTTTAGAATGGAAGAAGGCGTATGGTAGGAATGAGAAGAAGAAACACTTGGGACACTAGGAGACAGAGAATGAGGAGTAGCGAGGCTAGACTGAGGAGTTGGACAGGGGGAAATCCTTGAGGTGACGCTTCTTATAGGTGGCCAGGAGGAGTTTGGAATTCTTTAAATTCCGCTCAGGTTCCCAGGAGTCGTCTTCAGCGGTATATCCCTTCCAATGGATCAAGAAACGCCATTGGGAGGGTGGTCCCTGATGATGGAGAATGTGGTCCACGAGGTACTCCTCTTTGGAGCCAACGTGGTCTGGAGGTGGTTGAAGAAGTTCGGGCCATGGACTGGGGTTTCCTTGGCAGGGGAGAGAAGTGAGGCATGGAAAACAGGGTGAATCCTCCAGGTTTTGGGGAGGTGTAAACGATAGGTAATGGGAGAAAGAACCTTAATGATTTCAAATGGTCCTTCACGCTTCAGGAGGAATTTGGGGTCCTTCTGAAGATGATGAAGGTTCCTAGCTTCCAACCAAACCTTATCCCCCAGGACAAAGGGTTTGAAGCGTTGTTGAGTTCGAGAGGCCATAGTGGCCCTGGCAAGCTTGTGGGCAGCTCGGGCTTCATCTCTGGCCTTGGTGAGTTGGGAGAGGCGGAGTTCTACCACAGGAAGGTTGGGAGAGGCGGAGTTCTACTGCAGGAAGGTTGGAGGGAGAGAGGACGGAAGGAAGGGGTTTAGGTTCATAGCCCATCTGAAGGAAGAACGGAGATTGGTTGGTGACAGAGTGGGGGCGGTGGTTATGGGCGAACTCAGCAAAAGTCAGGAGTTCTGTCCAAGAGGCGGGATTGTCCCCACAAAAGATCCGGAGATAAGTTTCTAACTCTTGATTTGTCTGTTCAGTCTGTCCATCCGTTTGGGGGTGATAGGCAGTAGATAGGTGAAGGTCGTAGTTCAAGATACGCCCCATTTCTTTGGCGAATGCCGAAGCGAATTGGGGGCCTCTGTCAGAGATGACATGATCAAAGAGTCTGAAATGTCAGTAAACCTTGTGGAAGTAGAGGGAGGCTACATTGGCTGCCAAGGCAGATTTGGTAGTTGGGCAAAATATCGCCCCCTTGAAGGCTTGGTCCACCCAGACGACTATGGAGTCTTTTCCATCAGAGATTGGAAGGTCAGTGATTAGGTCAACCAAGATGTCCTGAAAAGGATGGGATGCAGAGGTTGCAATGGGGATGAGAGGTGGGGTGCCAGGATGGGTGTTGGATTTACACTGTTGGCAGACTGCGCATCCTTCTACGTAGTTTTGAATGAACGATGCCAAACAAGGCCACCAGAATTCTGCGGAAACCAGTTGACAGGTTTTAAGGTATCCGGGGTGACCAGCAGTTTCATGATCATGGTATCTTTGTAAGATCTCACGTCTGAGATCTCCTTCGGGGGGAACATATATGCGATCCTGATAAGTGAGTATCCCTTCTCGGTTTTGCCAGTCGGACAGCTGGGAGTGAAATGCTGCAGGGATGTTCTCATCCACGGCTTGGAGCAAGGTCAGGGTGAACGGGTCGGCAGCTGAGGCGGAGCGGATCTTGGAGGAGAGGGCGATGTCGATGACATTGACGAAGAGGGATGGAGGGAGTAGGGTTACGAGAGAATTGTCTGAGGCGTCTTTTGGGAAGTGGTCCG
Organism: Retiboletus fuscus; assembly: GCA_038093795.1. NCBI lineage: Eukaryota > Fungi > Basidiomycota > Agaricomycetes > Boletales > Boletaceae > Retiboletus > Retiboletus fuscus. Next base: position 27,589 of record JBBPSV010000047.1, read on the forward strand.
AGCGTTGGGAGAGGGCATCAGGACCAGCAAGTTGAGACCTGGGTACGTGGATTAGTTTAAGGTCAAAATCTGTGAGATCAAGTAACCAGCAAGCTTGTCGCCAGTTCAGAGTGTGGGGTTCTTGGAAGTAAGTGAGGTTTTTATGATCTGTGAACACCCGAACCTAGTGAGGAGATCCTCGCAAGTAGTGAGACCAGGCTTTGAGCACTCGGAGCACCGCTAGGAGCTCCCGATCACGGATGTCGTAGTTCCGCTGGGTGGAATCAAAGCTTTGAGAAAGGTAAGAACAGGGATGCCATTCGCCATTAGGATCTGCTTGGAGGAGAATCCCTCCAGAAGCATAGAGGGAGGCGTCGGTGGCGATAGCGAAAGGGGCTGAGAGATCCAGAACTCGGAGAACCGGTTGTGAAGCGAACTTTGCCTTAAGGAGGTTGAACGCAGACTGACAAGAGTCATTCCAGGACCAGGTGGTGGCTTTCTTAGTAAGGTCGATGAGGGGTTGGGCTATGGTGGAGTAGTCAGGGATGAATCATTGGTAAAAATTAGCGAACCCTAGGAACGATCGGACTTCTTTTATGGAGGTGGGAGTGGGCCAATGGGCTATTCCATCTAACTTAGTAGGGTCCATGGCGATCTCGTCCGGGCGGATAATCATTCCAAGGTATTCAACTTCATCTCGGTCAAAGAAACATTTCTCGGGTTTCAAATGAAGGTGGAGTTCCTCCATTCGCTGCAGTACTCGGTGGGTCCGCTCAGTGTGGGTTTGTTGGTCGGGGGAGAAAATGAGGAGGTCGTTCATATAGATGAATAGCCACCCTTCCGCGATGAGGTCTTGGAATGAATCGTTCATGAACCATTGGAACATGGGGGGAGAGTTGGTTAGTCCGAAGAACATAACATTCGGTTTGAACAGTCCTCGGTGCGTGATGAAGGTGGCTTTCCATTGGTCTCCTTCCTTAATGCGAACGTTGTTATAGCCCCATCTGACGTCCATCTTGGTGAATACTTTCACCCCCCGGATCCGGTCCATGAAGTCCTGTAGGAGAGGAAGGGGATATGCGTCTCGAATGGTTTGTTTGTTGAGGCATCGGTAATCCTGGCAAGGTCGTAGGCCAGGTTTCTGTCCCGGTTGGGCTTTCTTCTTAACGAAGAAGAAAGGGGAGGCCTGAGGGGATTTTGAAGGGGAGATTTTACCTGAAGCTAGGTTTTCATCAATGAACTTGTCCGTAGCCTGTCTTTCGTTGGCCGAAAGGGGGTAAATCTTGGCGATTTGGGGAACAAAGTCCTCCTTGAGATTGATGGCATGGTCATAGGGTCTAGATGGAGGGAGAACGTTCGCTGCTTCTTCAGCAAAAACTTCCTTATATCTGGCATATTCTTCCGGGAGAGGGGAGGCAACTGGCATGTCAGGGGAGAGGGCAAGGCTGGAGGCAATGGAGAGTCGGGAGATTACAGGAGCTGGAATGAACCATGATCTGCAGTGAATGATTCGGTTGATGGTATATTGGTCATGGGCGTGGGTTAGGAAGTCGCATTCGTCCTTCCATCTGTTGTAGGTATACAGGCATTCGTCCTGAATCGAGTTGACAAAAACATGGCATGGTGGGGGTCGAGGGGGAATGAGGAGCTTTTCCTGTCGTAAGTAGGCTCCTTGGTGGAGGGAAAAGAGGAGTTTCGATTCATCAGTGGTTTCAGCGATCCGAAGGGTTCTCTTCGCCCAGTCGATGGTTGGGTTGGCCTTCCAAAGCCAAGGAATTCCAAGGAATATGTTATCCTTGCTCAGGTGCATGACATGGCAGGTGATTTGGTGAACAAGGCCCTTGGTGGAAATAAAGATGTTGGCAATGTATCGGATGGTTCCTTTAGTATTAATGGTCCCATCGGCGTTCTTGGCGTAAACGGGGTGGTTGAGTTTGGTCAGAGGAATCTTGTGTTTCTTAGCGAAGCCCCAGTCAAGACAGCAGACATCTGCTCTGCTATCAATCAAGGCTTGAGTATCAACGGTTTGCAGGGTGTGCGAGGGGATAATAACTTGTACTGGAATTTGCATGGAGTTCGTAGTAGAAGTTACAGACACCAAAGCACTAGGGGACGTAGACGTTGTGGCAGGTCCCTGTTATGGTTCAATTTCCACAAAGTCAATTTTCACCTCACACACTAAGTTCTCTTAACTTATCTTATCTTTTCATCTTATCTTTATCTTGTCAATGTCTGACATCTTATCACGAACTCTTCCTTGTTTACCTTTATTGACATTATTATAGACTTTCATTTATCTTAGATCTCTTCATCTCCACACTGTGCACGGCTATGCACATCGCTTCCTTTTCACATTAACTTCTCTTTCATTTCCGCTATGCTTCTCTTCCATTTCATTCCTGTGCACTGCTGCACATTACACATCATGCTTCTCTTTTAATTACCGCTTCATAGCCTTATGCCTCATGTTTCCCTTCTGCTTTGCTATGCTGCCATATACTCTAACCTTATATAGCTTAATTACCTAAATATGTACAAATAGTACTTAGAGTATAAAAGACCAGAAGCCAAGCTGGCTAACACTAGTCTTGTTCTTCTGTTCATGCCCCAATCATCTACTTGAGACTCTGTATAGGGTTAATACCAGTCAGACTTTGGCTCTACACCTCAGTCGACATACTCCCCTTTGGAGCCTAGGTGCTCTACACTAGGGTGACTATGATTATCTACTCTCACTCTAGCCCAGTATAAAGGCACTATGACGTTTGCGACCTGGTCCACCCCTTCACAACGACCGCTCAGTGATAGACGCATTGGGTTGTTTCAGTCCCCTCTTTAAAAACCCTGAGAAAATGAAACTCTTCTGACTGCTATGCCGTCCTCATCTTCGTCAGCATCATCTGGAATTTCTTCTAGCTTGGGAAGATCTGAGGTAGCAACTGCTTTGACCGCCGGTTTCTTCCCTTTGGAGAACTTGGGGCAATTGGTGGAAAGGTGCCCTCCCTCTTGGCAACGGAAGCAAAGATTGTTCTCGATACAGCGCTTTCATTCAGTGGGGGTGAGCTTGGGGATGAGGGTAGTGCATACGGCATCTACATCCATAGCGTCGGGGTCGGGGGTGGATTTCGGGATAGAGTGGAGTCCATGAAAGACTTTTCCGCTTCCTTGTTTCGCAAGGTCTCTCGCTCGTTCTTTCATGGCTGTGAAGTGGGTGGCCTTGGTGTACCAGTCTTCAATCTTATCCAGACGGGTCTCCATGCTCTGGATTTTCCACATCAGAGGCTCTGGGATTCCTATGGCATAGTAGCTGATTAGGACGTTGGGGTCGGTAACCTTAGAGATAGTGACGTGGTTCTGGAAGCAGGCGGTGTACTCAGTAAGCAAGGGGGAATAGTCCCCATGCTTGTTCTTGACCATCTTGGTCGTGGCTAGCCAGTGTAGGCTTGAGGTGATGGTATCTTTTCGGATGAAAGACTTGGAGAAAGAGTCGCAGAAGTCGGCGAAAGTTCCTAGGTTGAGCATGGCTTGGGCAAGGATCTTTTGTCTGAAGGTGGCTGCCCAGACTTTGGCCAATCCTTTCTTCATGAATGACAGGGCATAGGCTACCTTCTTGGTGTCGGTATCATAGACTTCAGAGTTGACTGCTAGGTAGAAGGTGACAGTTCTGAGCCAATCTTTGGCTTTGGCAAACGATCCGTCAAAGTCTTCAGGGGTTCCAAGACGAAGCTCGGTGGGTTTGGTAGTTGCTGCGGCCAGCATGGCAGGTTGGGGAGGGACGGTCGAGGGTGGATACAAGAGTGGGAATCCTCCGAAGGGAGGGTTGCGTGCTCGTGGGGTTGGTGAGGGCGGGGTTGGTTCTCTGGGGATCATCAGTCCTGAAGAGAACTGGTGTCGAAGGGTAAGCTCTTCTTCAGGTCCGAAGAGGGTGTCAAGGTCTAAGTCTGGGTTGGTATCCAGGGATGACGCAGTGTCTTGGGGGGCTTCTGACTCAGATAGGTTAGTGGGTGGAGGTTCTCGTGGTCTGGACCAACAAGGATCGATGGTGGGTCGTTGGGACGCAATGGTGATTCAAGGATTTGAGGTATCTGCTCACAGAGAGCACACTCGAGAATCAAGGGGTAATGGATCTACAACGGAGGTAGTCCTTTCGAGATAGAAGCTTGATCTTTTGTTATGCTTTGCCGTAGGCTAGGCGTGATCTCAAAGGAGTCAAGCGGACAAGGGGGGTCGGAAGCTTGGACAACGCAAAGAACCTCTAGCTGTGGTGCTACTAGAGGGCTGCCCTTGCTATAGAAGCGAAGGGTGGACAAGGACGAAGGTGGGGAATCAGACAAAGTCCGCAGGAACTCGTTAGATTGAGAAGATCAAGCTTAGAGTTACAGGTCGAGTACTACGGTTTAAATAGGTGAGCCGTGGTAATGGGATAGAACTGGATAGAACGTGGTGGAACAAGGATGAGTCAGGCATAGAACTTGATAGAACACCGAGGAACAAAGGTGAGTCAGCGTTTATGAGGTGTGGAAGCCAAGTGAATGTTGGAGAACATAAGAATACTACAGAGGTAAAAGATGTCGTCGGGCGGGGCTCGAACAGTGAGACGAACAGAGTGCAGGACAAGGGTAGGCATAAGGTCAAGGAAAACGTAGTAGCAAGGGAGAAAACAGGGAAAATGTAACAGAAACCAGCAGTGGGCTGACTGGCTGGGCAAGCCAGGACTGGGACTGAGCGAGGGATGAGGCATGGCTGGTGGGCCATGACTAGCTGGCTGGATAAGCCAAGACTAGGACTGAGTGGTCCGGTAAGGACAGGCGGTGGGTTAGCTGGCTGGGTAAGCCAGGACTAGGCTAGGCAAGGAAAAAGTGTAGGGGGGCACGATGAATCATAACAGCAGAGATGAAGTGCCAGAAGGGAATGGTCCAGAAGGGAGGATATTCCAGATGTGTGTCTAGAGAAGAAAGCAGTAGTCTGGTAGTGAGAATGGTAGTCTGATGGTAGATATGATAGTTCAGACATATGAGTCCAATAAGAGAGCAACATAGAAGATGGTGGAGACAATGACAGTGATGGGTACATGTGTGCATGCATGCATGGAGAGGATACTTTGATCCTCAGAAGTTGAAAGATCTGACAAGATGGTGTGTTATGCTTTGCCATAGGCTAGGCATGATCTCAAAGGAGTCAAGCGGACGAGGTTGGTGTCGGAAGCTTGGATGACGCAAGGTGACTCTAGCCGTGGGGCTACTAGAGGGCTCCCCTATACTATAGTAGCGAGAGGGGTGGACAAGGACTGAGGTGAGGGATCAGACAAAGTCCACAAGAACTTGTTGATTGAGAAGATCAAGCTTAGAGTTACAGGTCGAGTGCTATGGTTTAAATAGGCAAGCCATGGTAACGAAATAGAACAGGATGGAACATTGAGGAACAAAGATGAGTCAGGCATAGAACTAGGTAGAATGCTGAGGAACATGGGTGAGTCAGCATGTGCGAGGCGTAGAAGTCAAGGGAATGTTTGAGAATGTATGAGTAATACAGAGATAGAAGATGTCATCAGGCAGGGCTCGAACAGCAAGGTGAGAAAGTATAAGGTGAGCAACAAGTATAAGGGGAAGGCATGGTAGAAAGGTAGTAGAGAGAAAGAAAAATGTAACATGGTGAAAGATATATTTGAAAACCAGAATACCAGACTTTATAGTCCAGGCATTACCCAGGACTGTCAGGGACAAGGAACATGAACTCTAACTATAAAACAAAGCGAAGGCAATGACAATGGTAGCAATAAATGATGACAATGAATGAAAGGAGACTGATGAAGACCAAACAAAAGGACTAATAGACCAAACAGGACTAACCAAGGCATATAATGTGGTCACATTTTCACGTATCACACGGTCAGCCCAGGTTGACAATTGCACTATGTACATGGGCAGGCCTGTGGCAGGCTAGGGAGAGGAGAAGAGGGGGATTGTCAAGTGGGCCCGAGGATTTGTAAACAGCATAACAACAAGTGGGACCATTTGAATATACAACAATTGCATGTGCTATACACATGCAGGTTCAAATAGATGCACTTTGGAGAACATTGTAGAGATGGGCAAGCCCGTTAGCTGAAATTATATAACCTGCCAATATGTGAAGTGGACCTGTCAGATGCCAAAGATAACTTGCCTATACATGAGCAGGCCCTTCATGAGTGACCTGCTACAGATGTGAGGGCCTGTCCAATGGAATTAGAAAACCTGCTTATACACAAGTGGGCCCATCTTGTGATGGTGGACAACCGACAGGTACACAAGCGGCCATTCATCAGTGACCCTGCTGCAGATGCGCAGGCCTGTATGACAATATTAGCGAACCTACCTATATGCTGACAGGCCCTTCAGTGGCAGCTGTGCCAACATGGGTGGGCCTGTGTGATGAAATTGGAAAACCCACATCTACACATGTGGGCCCAGTTGATGAACTTGAGCAGCTGGTTTATACATCAGCGGGCCCTTGGTGGATGCCATGCTGCAGACACTCAGGCCTGCCTGTGGACTTGGAAAGCCCACTTATACATGAGCAGGCCTGCCATAAATGAACCTGCTGAAGTCGCATGGGCCCTTCATAAACACTATGATGCAGATGCGAGGACCTCTCTGTGAACTTGGAAAACCTGTCTATACATGAGTGGGCTTGCCATAGATGATCCTACAGAAGATGCTGAACAACAACAAACCCAGCTCCTATGGAGAAGTCCAGGTAGTATAAAGGGTGAGGGGTGCAATGGGTTTGTCCCCAAAGAGGGTTCGAGGTGGAGGTGAAGTGCCAGAAGGGAATGGTCCAGGAGGGAGGATATTCCAGACATGTGTCCAGAGAAGAGAACAATAGTCCAGTAGTGAGAAAGGTAGTCCAATGGTAGATACGATAGTCCGGACACATGAGTCTGAGGGGAGCGTGATGTGGAAGATGGTGGAGATGATGATGGTGATGAGTACATGCATGCGTGGAGAGGATCCTTTGATCCTCAAAAGTCGAAAGATCCAAAAAGATGATTTGAAAACCAAAGGTACAAGACTTTATAGTCTGGGCATTTCCCAGGACTGTCAGGGATAAGGAACACAAACTCTAACTATAAAACGAAGTGAAGGTGATGACAAACAGTAGCAATAAATGATGACGATGAATGAAAGGGGTAAAGATAACTACTTGTAAGTGGTACAAAAGGAGACCGACACAGACCAAACAAAAGGACTAATAGACTGGACAGGCCTAACCAAGAACTAGAAGACCGGGTGAGGAGGGATGGACCAGACTAGGTAAACAATGACTGGATGGAGTGTACATGACAAGGGATAGTCTGTAGGATGTGGTGAAATGATGAAATATGACACTAGAGACATACAAGTCTCTACATCCACGGGGTACTTGAATACTGACTGTCCCCAGTCAGTGGTGTGGCATGGGAAACACGGACAATGTGGGGTTTGAATATATGGTCTTGACATGTCAAGCAGCTTGACTGTGTTGCATCGCTCCACTTCTCTCTCTCTCTCTTCCATTATCATCATCATCCACCACTATGTCATCCAAGCAACGGTTCGCAAGCCAGCTCGCCAACCTCCAAGTCATGACTGACATAGGTGCAATCATGCAAAGGGACGCATGCCACAAATTGAAGAACACCATGAACTGGCTCAAAGTGGAAGCGAAGTCCTGGCCCAACAACAGGGAAGACCTGAGGGACGACATTGACTCGTGGTTGGGGAGGTTTGGGTTGGTGATGGTGTATGTCCGGTCTATTCTGGTCATGCGCTGAAGAACAACAAACCCGGCTCCTATGGAGAAGTCCAGGTAGTATGAAAGGTGAGGGGTGCAATGGGTTTGTCCCCAAAGAGGGTTCGAGGCGGAGGTGAAGTGCCAGAAGGGAATGGTCCAGGAGGAAGAATATTCCGGATGTGTGTCCAGAGAAGAGAGCAATAGTCCGGTAGTAAGAATGGTAGTCCGATGGTAGATACGATAGTCCGGACACGTGAGTCCGAGGGGAGAGCGATGTGGAAGACAGCGGAGATGATGACGGTGATGAGTACGTGTGTGCGTGCATGCATGGAGAGGATCCTTTTTTCCTCCCAAGTTGAAAAGTCGAAGAAGTCCTTTTTTTGAAAACCAAAGGTACAAGGCTTTATAGTCTGGGCATTTCCCAGGACTGTCAGGGATAAGGAACACAAACTCTAACTATAAAACGAAGCGAAGGCGATGACCAACAGTAGCGATAAATGATGACAACGAATGAAAGGGGTAAAGATAACTACTTGTAAGTGGTATGAAGGGAGACCGATGAAGACCAAATGAAAGGACTAATAGACCAGACTGGACTAACCAAGGACTAAGAGACCGGGTGAGGAAGGACAGACCGGACTAGGTAGACAATGCCCGGATGGAGTGTACACAACAAGGGATAGTCTGTAGGATGTGGTGGATCGATGGAATATGACACTAGAGACGTACGAGTCTCTACATCTGTGGGGTACTTGAATACTGACTGTCCCCAGTCAGTGGTGTGGTGTGGGGAACATGGACAATGCAGGGTTTGAATATGCAGTCTTGACGTGTCAAGCAGCTTGACCACGTCACGTCGCTCCACTTCTCTCTCACTCTCTTCCATCATCATCAGCATCCGCCTCAATGTCATCCAAGTAACAGTTTGCAAGCCAGCTCGCCAACCTCCAAGTCATGACCAACATAGGCACAATCACATGAAGGGACGTGCCCCACAAATTGAAGAACACCATGGACCGGCTTGAAGTAGAAGGGAAGTCCTGGCCCGATGACAGGGAAGACCTCAAGGACAACATAGACTCATGGTTGGTGAGGTTCGGGTCAGCGATGGTGCGTGTCCAGTCTATTCTGGTCGCACGCGGGTACTAAACGAGACAGGACCGGTCTAGGACGAATGGGAGACTGCCAAGAAAGAAGGGGACGCGCTATACATCGATACCGACATGGACGATGAGATCGCGGCCGAGGTCGTCAAGGCCGAACACCAATACGCGAAGTGGGTGGAGTTGAGGAATATGCCGCTGTCCATTGAAGAAGCCGGGCCATCCGTGGTGATGCAAGAGTCCGCAATGGAGACTGACAAGGTCGAGGAGAGCGTGGTGCCCAAGGTGGAGAAGGAGACAATGGAGACCAACGAGGTTGAGGAGGACACGGTGCCCAAGGTGGAAAGGGGGATGGCGTCATCTGGTGTTGGGTTGGTCACTGTGTCAGTCACGTCATCTGCGCACAAGGTACGTGGTGTTACGCTTTGCCGTAGGCTAAGCGTGATCTCAAAGGAGTCAAGCAGACGAGGTGTCGGAAGCTTGGACGACGCAAAGTACCTCTAGCCGTGGTGCTACTAGAGGGCTTCCCTTGAGATGGACTCGAAGGGTGGACGAAGACTGAGACAAGTGGATCAGACGAAGTCCGCAAGAACTCGTTGAATTGAGAAGATCAAGCTTGGTGTTACAGTTTGAGTACTACGGTTTAAATAGGCAAGCCATGGGAATCGAGTAGAACAAGATGGAATGTCGTAGAACAAAGATGAGTCAGACATGGAAACTGGTAGAACGCTGACGAACAATGGTGAGTCAGCGTTTACAAAGCATGGAAGTTGGTAGAATGTCTAAGAACGTTATGAGTAATACAAAGGGAAAAGATATTGTCGGGCGGGGTTCGAACAGTGAGACGATGGGATTCAAGGCAAAAGATAAGGATAGGGTTAGAGAAAGCATAGGAGAAAGCATAGTAGAAAGGGCAAGGCAGGGAAAAACGTAACACGTGGTGTGCTAATGGACTTTGACGACGGGCTAACGGGTCTAGCGAGTGCAGACTGATGAGGATGCAGACGAGGAGGATGGAGCGGCCGCTCCTAAGAAGAAGACCGTGACGACGAAGGATGCAGGCCCAAAGACCGCAATGGACTACCCGCCATGCAAGCTGTGCACCAAAGTCAGCGTCGCAAGTCAGTGCTCGAGGGGACAGGGGATGGCATGTACCCACTGTGGGCACCTCAAGGTCGGCTGCAGCAACTCAGGTGATCGGAACGCGCCGAGGAGGGAGTCGACGATGGCGGTTGTACTCAAGGCAACAAAAGGTATGTGGTCCTGGACTCTGCATAGATAGTCCGGTTTAACTTCTTGTCAGTGGGGAGACCAGTCCGGCCCAAGGCTAAGGCCAGGTCTAGCAAGCGGGTCACGTCGCCCATCAACATGGACATGGACAACGATATCAAGGAGGAGATGCCCATCAAGACAAAGGGAAAGGGGAAGGCAGCGACGAAGAAGGCGTTCAGAAGGACCACGGTCCAGAAGAAGCGGGACAAGCTTGCTCGGCGGCTCAACGCTGCCAATGCCCGGCTCTTCCAGATTCGGGCCAACCTCAAGGCATTGGAGGTGGAGCAGGATGGGGTGATGGCAGAAGTGGGCGAGATAGTTGCTGAGTTGGAGGAGCTGGACGTCTAGGGTAGTCCGTTCTCATCGTCATCTAGTCCGTCCGTGTGTGCAAGTAGTCCGTCAAATGTATCATCTGTCCGGTCTCAAAGTAAAGTGAATGAAAACGTAGTACAAACAAAAGTAAGTAAGAAAAATGGTTACGAAAGGGAACGATATGCGGGATACCACCCAGCTTGGCTTCGTTGGTCTTCTTTCGTTGTCTATACCTACCGGACTGTCCTCGGTCTTGTGACGGTCTTCAGTATAATGCTCGGTCTATTGTAATTAAGGTGTGTGGTGTCTCGGGACGCGTGCGAAACAAAGCGGGTACATGGGTTAGATACATGGTGAGACACGGAAGGAAGGAAACGGCGTAATAGTTTGTTTTATTCGTGGTTTTGTTCTTTTTCTCTTTTTCAGTGGTATATGGTATTGAGTGTCTGTGGTTCAGTTTTTAGTAATTATGAGTGTGTGTGTAGTGTCACCGGTTGAATCCCAGGGTAAAACAGAGGTTGCGACGGTCGATGCGTTGTATGATAAGACCGGTCGAGGATCGATGAAAGCATATAAGACCAGTTTATAGTCCGGCGCAGCATTGAATGAACATAATGATGCGAAACAAGAATGAACTTAAAATAACGAGTGAGTGATGAAGGTAAGCGATACTCCCCCCCCACAGGACTTAGCTGATGGCCTCCCAGCCATAGACCAGTAAGCGGACTAGGTCAAGTGGGATGGGAATGAAGGGACGGGAAAAGTAAATCATGTCGTGGGTGTGATGGGCGAACAAACGGTGACTGTGTTCAAAAGGGGATAAGTGCGGCTGAGGAATTGTAGTAAGAGGTAAAGCGGCCAGACTGTGCATGGTGTGACAAAAGACTGGAAAGCGAGGCAAAGGATGGTCAGACCTAGTAGTAGGGTAACGAAAATGATAAATGACGTGATCAGATAGAAAGCGATAACATTGGTCCAAGGGACATCTGTCCAAGATGAAATGATAGTACAAGTATACGGCAGTGGTGGTGAGCAAGTCTGACATAAATTGGTTGGTGTGGGTGAAACGGTAATGGACGACGATGGTACAGTAGTATATGGCAGTAACAAAATGATGGACGATGACGATGATGGTAGTCCAGTAGAAAACGAAGACAGCAGCAATGACGACGATGGTTTGGCAGGAACGGACAAAGATCGGTGATGAAGTAACGATGAAGAAGATGAAGATGATAAAGGTAAAGAAGAATCTGGTAACGATAGACTGGTCGGTGAGAACGATGGTAATAAAACTGTGACTATGGGGTACTTGGGCATGATAGCCACTGGTGTGATGGGAACGGACGTGGATATGGCTGTGGGGGTTACAGATGGTCTTATGTCAGCAACAACAGATCTGGATGAAACAGACTGTGATTCTGGGATCTCCCTTGGGGAGACCGAGTTTGATGACGATGACTCTATGGGAGTCCGGAGGGTAGTCCGAGAGCGATCTACAGAATGGTCAGCGTTTGGGACAGTCAGGGACAGGATACTATCGGCTGGATGCATCGGCTGAGCGCATGAGGTAAAAGCTGTCTGTGAAGACTCGGCTGCGCAGATTGCGTCGACGGACGCCCATATACAAGAGCATCCCGGTAGGTGAGGGATTGGTGATTGGTCTGGCAGGTACAGACGGCTGTTCATGCCTCTGAGGACTTTACTGAAGCGAATGTATTCGACGGTGTGCAGGCAGTTGCAGACGAAGTGTCCTGATGCACCACAAAATGCACAGGTCTGTGAACCATTAGCGACAGAGTTCGGGTGGGCATTAGCAACATGTGACAATGACAGGGAACGGGGTCTGGTAGGCGAGACAGATAGTCTGGGTGGTGACAGCATTAGTCTGGATGATGACAGTGACGATCTTGACAGATGGAGCATGGTCGGCATTGGTGATCTGGACTGCAAATGATGATCGGTCAGTATAAATTGTGCAGTGGAATAGGAATCTGCCATCGAGGGACAGTTGTCAGGATGGAAGTCTGGTCTAGTTACAGACAGACGAAAGCGGATCTGATTTGTGACATCAGTAGGAAACACGCTAATGAAGAGTGAATCTTGTTCGAATTCGGAAATGCGTCTGGCGGCGACAAGCGGTGCTGATATCTTGAGGAATGCATGGTAAAATGCTCCTAGGACTTCGATAGTCCAGATAGGTCTAGTCCAGAAGTCCTGGACTATGTTCTGTAAATCAGCTCAGCTGTATCGGTCAGTAGCATCAGTTCCGGGATAGAGTGAAATGACGGCGTCAACAAATGACTTCCATACTTGGGGGACGGCAGTGGCCTCAGGTAGATGCTCCCAGGTCTCGGATTCATCATAGTCCACGTATCTGATGGTGGCGTGGATATGATCTTCGTCGGACAGTTGGGCAAGCAAACCCAATAACTCTATATTCTGTAAAAAGGATCAGATCAGTTTTGGACTGTCACCATCGAACTTCAGTGTGTTTGGTGTTCCTGGAAACGGAATCTGAAACAAGGGGTTAGCCATATCGGATCAGTGGCAGTGCTGATCAGCAGTTTCGGGTAAAGGGGCGAATGCACAAAAACGCAAGGATGCACCAAGTGGATCAGTGTCAAGGCAATGGTGTATGAAAAAGGAAGGTCTAAAAACAGACTGGCCAGTTATGGGTAGAATGGAATGCAGGGAAGACGGAAATGTCGTGAAAAACTTCTAAGGTTCGGGATAAACGGGTAAAGCGGTCTTGGAAGGCAGGACGTCAGAAAAAGGTGTGACAAGCGGTAGTAGTAAGTCCGAAAATGGCTAAAACGGATGAGGGTCGAGCAAAGGTAAATCAAGGCTCGGATGGATTGGAAAAAAGTCCCTTGGTGTCGTTACCTTGGGAGCGGATGAAGAAAAGGACCATGAAATTTTTCTGGGTCACCTCTAGAACCCCCTCGCAGTGGGCTCCAGTTGAAGAACAACAAACCCGGCTCCTATGGAGAAGTCCAGGTAGTATGAAAGGTGAGGGGTGCAATGGGTTTGTCCCCAAAGAGGGTTTGAGGCGGAGGTGAAGTGCCAGAAGGGAATGGTCCAGGAGGAAGGATATTCCGGACGTGTGTCCAGAGAAGAGAGCGATAGTCCAGTAGTGAGAATGGTAGTCCGATGGTAGATACGATAGTCCGGACATGTGAGTCCGAGGGGAGAGCGACATGGAAGACGGCGGAGACGATGACAGCGACGAGTACGTGCGTGCGTGCGTGCATGGAGAGGATCCTTTGATCCTCAGAAGTCGAAAAGTGTATTTGAAAACCAAAGGTACAAGACTTTATAGTCCGGGCATTTCCCAGGACTGTCAGGGATAAAGAACACGAACTCTAACTATAAAACGAAGCGAAGGCGATGACAAACAGTAGCAATAAATGATGACGACGAATGAAAGGGGTAAAGATAACTACTTGTAAGTGGTACGAAAGGAGACCGACGCAGACCGAACGAAAGGACTAATAGACCGGACGGGACTAATCAAGGACTAAGAGACCAGGTGAGGAAGGACGGACCGGACTAGGTAAACGATGACCGGATGGAGTGTACACGACAATGGACAGTCTGTAGGATGTGGTGAAACGATGGGATATGACACTAGAGACGTATGAGTCTCTACAACACCTAGCCTATGACAAAGCGTAACAGGTAGGGTCAAGCGTAGACTCAAAGGGGAATTTCTGGGACTAAGGAGTACCAGTGTTCTTGACACTACAGTACGACAAGGACCTTCAGGCAAGGTATCTGCTCACAAAGAGCATGCTCAGCATTGAAGGATACGATAAGTCCAGAGAGGACAAGTCTTATCCTGGTCTTGGGAGATCAAGTGTAGGAGTTATCTCAAAGTATGATTGAGTAGCTCTAGCTTAAGGAGTACAAGCATAAAGACTACTGTTTATATACTTGGGCCATAGAAGGTTAAGGAACTCTATGGAATGAGCGGAAAATTGAGGAACAAAGGGAGATATGACTCAGGAAGCATAAGGACTCGGGATGAGTCAAGGTGAGTCATATCCACTGCGGATCTGTCAATTGATGTCGATTAGAAGCCACAGTCAATCAAGGATCTATATGAAACAGAGAAGTGACTCAAGACGACCATGACAGCGGGGTCATTAGTCAGAAATGAAGTGTAAGATACAGTCCATGGGATAATGACCTACATGCCATGAGAGAGGAGTCTGGGTAGCACCAGACAAGATGGATGGTTGTCCGTTGAGAC